>JBAWJQ010004574.1:0-142908 GCA_037783105.1 Bactrocera zonata | reverse complement strand
AACAACCTTGCAAATCCACTATCAGAATGTGAGGGGACTACGTACCAAGCTCGGCAGTGTTCTCACAGCAGCAGCGATTAGCAGTATAGATGCCCAGCTATCCATGATGGGGAAGTTATAGATGACTCATTCAATATTTACAGGAAGGATAGAAACAATATCACAAGTGATAGTGAACGAGGTGGGGGTGTTTTCATCGCAATAAAGAAGTTTGTGCACGCTGAATGTATTCCAGTCATTGATGATAGTATCGAACACATCTACGCAAAAATCAAGTACAATAGATCAGATATCATTATTGGATGTGTCTACATTCCTTCGAGAGCATCACTAGTCGCTTACCATGCGTTTCTCGATAAACTACAGTACCTGAAAGTAAAGCACAAAGATACCAACTTCCTCATCACGGGGGATTTCAACCTTCCAAGTAGCTCGCCTCATATAGACTGTGAAAATTTACTCTATGAAGGCTTCTCTCTGTTAGAATGCCGCCAATTTAATAACATTCAAGCCGATAATCATAATTTACTTGATCTGTGTTTCAGTAATCAGCATATACGAGTACATGTTGATCACACGCAGGCAATTACCACAATGGATCGATACCATCCAGCCCTTGGTATCACGATTCAACTCCAGCTCAGCCTCAAACCAGTAACTTTACCTTTCCATGATTTCAAAAGTGCTGATTTTACCTGCTTGATTAAGTTCTGCAGCTCGAATTATTTTCTCCAGCAGCAGAGTCGCCTTATCTTAAACCTAGTTTGGTATCGAACGGCTCGGAGAGGTCCTTCCCGATCCTGACGAAGCTTTTGATTTTGCTCAATGTCAGTTTACACAGCCGTATTAGTTTTGCGGGGATATCAAATTTAGATATCGCGGCATAAAGGCAGCTCCTTTTGGTACTGTCGAAAGCAGATTTGAAATCGACAAAGAGGTGGTGTGTGTCGATTCTTCTTTTCACAGATCTTTTCCAAGATTGTTTGCATGGGGAATATCTGGTCGGTTGTTGATTTGCTAGGTCTACAGCCACACTGATAAGTGCAATCAGTTTGTTGACAGTGGGCTTTAATCTTTCACACAATACGCTCGATAGAACCTTATGCGGATGTTGAGGATCGTCGTCTGGGCATCGGTTACTCGGGTGTTCTACAGGAGTATGCTTCGTTCTTGAAACCTTCTGTTAGTCGGCGTATTTTTTCGTAGAATTTTCGAGCATTACCCCTGTCGGCCAGCTTGTCAAGTTCTTCATACTCCGCATTTCGGCCTCTCCGTTTTTGTCTGCAAATGCGTCTCGCTTCCCTCTTCAGCTCTCGGTGACTATCCTATCCCGCACGTGTTGTGGTCGATCGTAACATTGCGAGGTAGGCAGTCTGTTTTCTCTCCTCTGCTCGTACCATCTGTTTCTTGCATTTTCCGAAATCCAATGGTTTCGGTTGCAGCTTTACCTAAAGAATTTGAAATGCCGTCCCACAGTTCCCTTAAAACGAGTTGTTGACGAGTGCTTTCAGAGAGCAGGAGTGCAAGTCGAGTAGAAAATCGTTCGGTTATCTGTTGTGATTGCAGCTTCTTGACGTCGAACCTTCCTTGTGTTTGTTGGCGTGCGTTTTTTGCTGCATAGAGGCTGGTGCGAGTCTTGGCTGCAACAAGATAGTGGTCCGAGTCGATGATGGGACCTCATACCGCACGCACATCTGAAACAGTGGAGACGTGTCTTCCGTCTATCACAACATGATCAATCGGATGTTCTTAGGCTACCCAGAGGATACTTGGTCAAAGACCGGAAGTCGTGGGCTGCTTGGCCACTCCCAAGTGAATGACGATCAGAGAACTTTCTTCACTTGCGTGAACTTCTACATATGAATCCATCCTCCAACCCTATTGCTGGAGGAAATAATGCGAGCTGCAGAGCTAAATGGAGAAGATACTTGAGAGTGTACTGCTGGTGTACGCCAATGACATTGATGTCATTGACCTCAACAAAGGCGCCGTTAGTTCTGCTTTCTTCGAACTGAATAATAGTGTACGGGTATGATAGGGAACGAGGACAAGATGAAATATCTCTTGTCATCGCATTCGCGACTTGGCTCGCATGTCACTAATGACTTTGAAAGTCTTCTCTCGATGAACAAAGACAAAACCCTATAAGTCCCTTATTATCCCCGCCCTGCTAATTGTGACACGAACTATGCCATCATTTGTTGAGTCGGCCTTAGGAGAGTTCGAGATGGGCCTTTGCGCATGGGAAACGGCGAAAACCACAGTCGATGGAACGATGAGCTGTACGAGATATACGGCGTCACTGACGTAGCTCAGCGAATCAAGAAACTGCGGCTGCGCTGGCTAGGTCATGTTGTCCAAGTGGAAGAGCACATTAGCTATGAAGGTTTTCAAACCAGTATCTGCCGGTGGAGGCAGAGGAAGAGGAACACTTCCACTACATTGGAGAGACAAGATTGAGAAGGAACTGACTGCACTTGGTTGATTCTCTCGTGCCCGGAGTTTTCGAAGAAGCCCACATTTTCCAAAAAATTAAGTGCTTAGTTAAAAACTGGAATGCTTTTGTTAGGTGATTAGTTCCAACATTTTCCAAGAAATTTAGGGAATAATTAAAAATTATGTATTTAAAAGTTGTGGTTATGGTAATTAATGCTTTACTTGTCGTTTAGAAAACTGTGGTTGAAATGTATGCGCGTCAATCGGGAAAATACACCTATCGCTAACTGTTACTATGACATTCCATTTTGAGAATTTACGACTTTGTATGAAATTTTTCTTGTCCCAAAAATGTGCTCAGTTCTTCGAGAAAGAAAGAAAGAAAAAGCTGTTCTTGAATGAAATATCAAGGTATCAGTTCTGTTAAAATATTGCAGTCGTTGCTTCTAAATATGGTTGTTTACTAATAAATTAAAATGTGTGTTGAAAAATCTTATAAAGGCAATCAATAAATCGATCGCAATTATCCTGATAATAGCGAAATTTATCTTCTGCTCCGGGATCTTTTTCTCTGGAACATTTTGTTTCTATCCTGCTCCCAATTATTACAATAACGAGGAATTAATGTTACTATGTCGTTATCATATTCGTTTCAAAATAGGTAATACGAATTTATTTTCGATAAATGTCGATAACACCAACAAGAAGGACTCTTATTTCGAAGATCTAACCAAGTTTAGATGATGACCGAGATGAAATTCAATTAAATTGCCATACCTCTTCGGACCCGAAAAAGTGCGCAAGCTATTTTAGCCGGCAATTAAACTGTCCCATTCGGCAGACAACGGCAAACGATGTGTTATCCAACGGATGCGCAAAATGGTAAAGGACTGCGCATCACTTACTTTCACCAATGAGGAGGTTCAGAGTCTCATCAACAAGGCAAAATCGTCCAAATCCATTGGACCTGCCGGAATTAATATGCTGATGCTAAAGCACCTAGCCTCGACGGGAGTAAGCTACCTCAACAAGGTCCTCAACTTGTCGCTAACTACTCTTTAAATACCCGATGCGTGAAAAATTGAAAGAGTGGCCCCACTACTGAAGCCTGAGAAACCCCTCAACAAAGGAGTCTCATCATCCGATAACTCTCCTCTCCCCAGTAGTGAATACAAGAGCATGGCTTCCGAATAGTACACAGCACCACCACAGCCTTAACCAAAGACGACCCTGCGTCAGTCAAACAACGCCACTTGAGGGCATCGAAAAATCTACGCTCCGTCCCGTACTGAAGCTCCTTTAAAAAAATAACCCTGGTCGATCTAATACCCAGGGTGACTGAAGTACTTTTGCGTAGTACTACTTTCTGTGTTGGCGGCCTTCATCCGCGATTTAACAAAATAACCCTTGTCGAGCCAATACTCGGGGAGACTGAATTACTTTTGCGAAGTATTCCTTTAAAAATCTAAGTATTTTATTACGTAATATTATTATTTAATATTACTTATTTGTTTATTAAATTTAAATAAGAAAATATTCATAAGCATGAAAAGATGTTTTATACTCATTTTAATTTGAAATATAATTTATAAACGCTAGAACTAAAAT
Organism: Bactrocera zonata; assembly: GCA_037783105.1. Taxonomy (NCBI): domain Eukaryota; kingdom Metazoa; phylum Arthropoda; class Insecta; order Diptera; family Tephritidae; genus Bactrocera; species Bactrocera zonata. Next base: position 138,864 of record JBAWJQ010004574.1, on the reverse strand, counting down.
TACTATATAAAGAAAGAGAAATTTCAGCGAATTGCTTATATTTGCTTATTATTCAAAGTTGTTTGGACATAAATGATACTCACTAAGAGTGTAAAAAGTAATTTTTAAAATATACATTTCTTACTTATAAAACCTGCAAAAAGAGTAAATTGTGAATTTTTTTAAACGTTTAGTTAAAAAGTTCGAACTTTGGGAAATTTTGTATTTTAAAGTCGAATAACTCGTAAACTAAGAGATTTCGGTACCTATAACACTGTATATTTTTTAATCAGGAGGAGTTCCTCTTTCCAATGGTACCAATCTTGTGAAAAACATCAAAAAAAAAGCAAAGAAGATGTAGATGAAATCTTTTCTTGTCTAAAAAAGGCAAGTGATAAAAGTAAAAGAATTTTCAAAAGTATTGAATTATAACCTGATGATACCTTTTATTAGATTGATGTATTATATTAAAAATAAAATTAATATTTAATACACAATTCACTTAATATTCCTCCTTAATCTTATTGCACATTCAAAATGTTTAGGATGCATTTGTTACGCATACTGTAATTATGGAGGGAACACTTAGCCAGTCTGCTGAATGGCAGTGAAAGTATAACGCCAGGAGAAGGCGAACCCGTTTCCCTAATTGATGACAATGGAGCACACGTTTCATTGCCCCACCATGAAGAAGTTCTAATAATAAGGTTCTATTGAGCGTATTGTGTGAAAGTCTAAAGCCCACCGTCAACAGAATGATTGAAACTTATCAGTGTTGCTATAGCACCAAATCTTGGAAAAACAACAACAACAACAACATCTGATGAGTCGACTTTACGAGTCTTCCGCAGAAGATTTATGGTTCTGTGCGCGCTGGCTACGGCGAATACCGCATTCGATGGAACGATGAGCTGTATGAGATATACGACGACATTGACATAGTTCAGCGAATTAAAACACAGCGTCCGAATGGACGAAAGCACTCTAGCTCTGAAAGTTTTCGACGTAGTACCCGCCGGGGGAAGCAAAGGAAGTGGAAGACCTCCACTTCAATGGAAATACCAGGTGAAGAAGGACCTGGCTTCGGTTGGAATCTCCAAATTGCAAAAAGGAGAAACGACTGGGACGCTATCCGATAAGGGAAATTCAAACAACCTTGCAAATCCACTATCAGAATGTGAGGGGACTACGTACCAAGCTCGGCAGTGTTCTCACAGCAGCAGCGATTAGCAGTATAGATGCCCAGCTATCCATGATGGGGAAGTTATAGATGACTCATTCAATATTTACAGGAAGGATAGAAACAATATCACAAGTGATAGTGAACGAGGTGGGGGTGTTTTCATCGCAATAAAGAAGTTTGTGCACGCTGAATGTATTCCAGTCATTGATGATAGTATCGAACACATCTACGCAAAAATCAAGTACAATAGATCAGATATCATTATTGGATGTGTCTACATTCCTTCGAGAGCATCACTAGTCGCTTACCATGCGTTTCTCGATAAACTACAGTACCTGAAAGTAAAGCACAAAGATACCAACTTCCTCATCACGGGGGATTTCAACCTTCCAAGTAGCTCGCCTCATATAGACTGTGAAAATTTACTCTATGAAGGCTTCTCTCTGTTAGAATGCCGCCAATTTAATAACATTCAAGCCGATAATCATAATTTACTTGATCTGTGTTTCAGTAATCAGCATATACGAGTACATGTTGATCACACGCAGGCAATTACCACAATGGATCGATACCATCCAGCCCTTGGTATCACGATTCAACTCCAGCTCAGCCTCAAACCAGTAACTTTACCTTTCCATGATTTCAAAAGTGCTGATTTTACCTGCTTGATTAAGTTCTGCAGCTCGAATTATTTTCTCCAGCAGCAGAGTCGCCTTATCTTAAACCTAGTTTGGTATCGAACGGCTCGGAGAGGTCCTTCCCGATCCTGACGAAGCTTTTGATTTTGCTCAATGTCAGTTTACACAGCCGTATTAGTTTTGCGGGGATATCAAATTTAGATATCGCGGCATAAAGGCAGCTCCTTTTGGTACTGTCGAAAGCAGATTTGAAATCGACAAAGAGGTGGTGTGTGTCGATTCTTCTTTTCACAGATCTTTTCCAAGATTGTTTGCATGGGGAATATCTGGTCGGTTGTTGATTTGCTAGGTCTACAGCCACACTGATAAGTGCAATCAGTTTGTTGACAGTGGGCTTTAATCTTTCACACAATACGCTCGATAGAACCTTATGCGGATGTTGAGGATCGTCGTCTGGGCATCGGTTACTCGGGTGTTCTACAGGAGTATGCTTCGTTCTTGAAACCTTCTGTTAGTCGGCGTATTTTTTCGTAGAATTTTCGAGCATTACCCCTGTCGGCCAGCTTGTCAAGTTCTTCATACTCCGCATTTCGGCCTCTCCGTTTTTGTCTGCAAATGCGTCTCGCTTCCTCTTCAGCTCTCGGTGACTATCCTATCCCGCACGTGTTGTGGTCGATCGTAACATTGCGAGGTAGGCAGTCTGTTTCTCTCCTCTGCTCGTACCATCTGTTTCTTGCATTTTCCGAAATCCAATGGTTTCGGTTGCAGCTTTACCTAAAGAATTTGAAATGCCGTCCCACAGTTCCCTTAAAACGAGTTGTTGACGAGTGCTTTCAGAGAGCAGGAGTGCAAGTCGAGTAGAAAATCGTTCGGTTATCTGTTGTGATTGCAGCTTCTTGACGTCGAACCTTCCTTGTGTTTGTTGGCGTGCGTTTTTTGCTGCATAGAGGCTGGTGCGAGTCTTGGCTGCAACAAGATAGTGGTCCGAGTCGATGATGGGACCTCATACCGCACGCACATCTGAAACAGTGGAGACGTGTCTTCCGTCTATCACAACATGATCAATCGGATGTTCTTAGGCTACCCAGAGGATACTTGGTCAAAGACCGGAAGTCGTGGGCTGCTTGGCCACTCCCAAGTGAATGACGATCAGAGAACTTTCTTCACTTGCGTGAACTTCTACATATGAATCCATCCTCCAACCCTATTGCTGGAGGAAATAATGCGAGCTGCAGAGCTAAATGGAGAAGATACATGAGAGTGTACTGCTGGTGTACGCCAATGACATTGATGTCATTGACCTCAACAAAGGCGCCGTTAGTTCTGCTTTCTTCGAACTGAATAATAGTGTACGGGTATGATAGGGAACGAGGACAAGATGAAATATCTCTTGTCATCGCATTCGCGACTTGGCTCGCATGTCACTAATGACTTTGAAAGTCTTCTCTCGATGAACAAAGACAAAACCCTATAAGTCCCTTATTATCCCCGCCCTGCTAATTGTGACACGAACTATGCCATCATTTGTTGAGTCGGCCTTAGGAGAGTTCGAGATGGGCCTTTGCGCATGGGAAACGGCGAAAACCACAGTCGATGGAACGATGAGCTGTACGAGATATACGGCGTCACTGACGTAGCTCAGCGAATCAAGAAACTGCGGCTGCGCTGGCTAGGTCATGTTGTCCAAGTGGAAGAGCACATTAGCTATGAAGGTTTTCAAACCAGTATCTGCCGGTGGAGGCAGAGGAAGAGGAACACTTCCACTACATTGGAGAGACAAGATTGAGAAGGAACTGACTGCACTTGGTTGATTCTCTCGTGCCCGGAGTTTTCGAAGAAGCCCACATTTTCCAAAAAATTAAGTGCTTAGTTAAAAACTGGAATGCTTTTGTTAGGTGATTAGTTCCAACATTTTCCAAGAAATTTAGGGAATAATTAAAAATTATGTATTTAAAAGTTGTGGTTATGGTAATTAATGCTTTACTTGTCGTTTAGAAAACTGTGGTTGAAATGTATGCGCGTCAATCGGGAAAATACACCTATCGCTAACTGTTACTATGACATTCCATTTTGAGAATTTACGACTTTGTATGAAATTTTTCTTGTCCCAAAAATGTGCTCAGTTCTTCGAGAAAGAAAGAAAGAAAAAGCTGTTCTTGAATGAAATATCAAGGTATCAGTTCTGTTAAAATATTGCAGTCGTTGCTTCTAAATATGGTTGTTTACTAATAAATTAAAATGTGTGTTGAAAAATCTTATAAAGGCAATCAATAAATCGATCGCAATTATCCTGATAATAGCGAAATTTATCTTCTGCTCCGGGATCTTTTTCTCTGGAACATTTTGTTTCTATCCTGCTCCCAATTATTACAATAACGAGGAATTAATGTTACTATGTCGTTATCATATTCGTTTCAAAATAGGTAATACGAATTTATTTTCGATAAATGTCGATAACACCAACAAGAAGGACTCTTATTTCGAAGATCTAACCAAGTTTAGATGATGACCGAGATGAAATTCAATTAAATTGCCATACCTCTTCGGACCCGAAAAAGTGCGCAAGCTATTTTAGCCGGCAATTAAACTGTCCCATTCGGCAGACAACGGCAAACGATGTGTTATCCAACGGATGCGCAAAATGGTAAAGGACTGCGCATCACTTACTTTCACCAATGAGGAGGTTCAGAGTCTCATCAACAAGGCAAAATCGTCCAAATCCATTGGACCTGCCGGAATTAATATGCTGATGCTAAAGCACCTAGCCTCGACGGGAGTAAGCTACCTCAACAAGGTCCTCAACTTGTCGCTAACTACTCTTTAAATACCCGATGCGTGAAAAATTGAAAGAGTGGCCCCACTACTGAAGCCTGAGAAACCCCTCAACAAAGGAGTCTCATCATCCGATAACTCTCCTCTCCCCAGTAGTGAATACAAGAGCATGGCTTCCGAATAGTACACAGCACCACCACAGCCTTAACCAAAGACGACCCTGCGTCAGTCAAACAACGCCACTTGAGGGCATCGAAAAATCTACGCTCCGTCCCGTACTGAAGCTCCTTTAAAAAAATAACCCTGGTCGATCTAATACCCAGGGTGACTGAAGTACTTTTGCGTAGTACTACTTTCTGTGTTGGCGGCCTTCATCCGCGATTTAACAAAATAACCCTTGTCGAGCCAATACTCGGGGAGACTGAATTACTTTTGCGAAGTATTCCTTTAAAAATCTAAGTATTTTATTACGTAATATTATTATTTAATATTACTTATTTGTTTATTAAATTTAAATAAGAAAATATTCATAAGCATGAAAAGATGTTTTATACTCATTTTAATTTGAAATATAATTTATAAACGCTAGAACTAAAATTACTATATAAAGAAAGAGAAATTTCAGCGAATTGCTTATATTTGCTTATTATTCAAAGTTGTTTGGACATAAATGATACTCACTAAGAGTGTAAAAAGTAATTTTTAAAATATACATTTCTTACTTATAAAACCTGCAAAAAGAGTAAATTGTGAATTTTTTTAAATGTTTAGTTAAAAAGTTCGAACTTTGGGAAATTTTGTATTTTAAAGTCGAATAACTCGTAAACTAAGAGATTTCGGTACCTATAACACTGTATATTTTTTAATCAGGAGGAGTTCCTCTTTCCAATGGTACCAATCTTGTGAAAAACATCAAAAAAAAAGCAAAGAAGATGTAGATGAAATCTTTTCTTGTCTAAAAAAGGCAAGTGATAAAAGTAAAAGAATTTTCAAAAGTATTGAATTATAACCTGATGATACCTTTTATTAGATTGATGTATTATATTAAAAATAAAATTAATATTTAATACACAATTCACTTAATATTCCTCCTTAATCTTATTGCACATTCAAAATGTTTAGGATGCATTTGTTACGCATACTGTAATTATGGAGGGAACACTTAGCCAGTCTGCTGAATGGCAGTGAAAGTATAACGCCAGGAGAAGGCGAACCCGTTTCCCTAATTGATGACAATGGAGCACACGTTTCATTGCCCCACCATGAAGAAGTTCTAATAATAAGGTTCTATTGAGCGTATTGTGTGAAAGTCTAAAGCCCACCGTCAACAGAATGATTGAAACTTATCAGTGTTGCTATAGCACCAAATCTTGGAAAAACAACAACAACAACAACATCTGATGAGTCGACTTTACGAGTCTTCCGCAGAAGATTTATGGTTCTGTGCGCGCTGGCTACGGCGAATACCGCATTCGATGGAACGATGAGCTGTATGAGATATACGACGACATTGACATAGTTCAGCGAATTAAAACACAGCGTCCGAATGGACGAAAGCACTCTAGCTCTGAAAGTTTTCGACGTAGTACCCGCCGGGGGAAGCAAAGGAAGTGGAAGACCTCCACTTCAATGGAAATACCAGGTGAAGAAGGACCTGGCTTCGGTTGGAATCTCCAAATTGCAAAAAGGAGAAACGACTGGGACGCTATCCGATAAGGGAAATTCAAACAACCTTGCAAATCCACTATCAGAATGTGAGGGGACTACGTACCAAGCTCGGCAGTGTTCTCACAGCAGCAGCGATTAGCAGTATAGATGCCCAGCTATCCATGATGGGGAAGTTATAGATGACTCATTCAATATTTACAGGAAGGATAGAAACAATATCACAAGTGATAGTGAACGAGGTGGGGGTGTTTTCATCGCAATAAAGAAGTTTGTGCACGCTGAATGTATTCCAGTCATTGATGATAGTATCGAACACATCTACGCAAAAATCAAGTACAATAGATCAGATATCATTATTGGATGTGTCTACATTCCTTCGAGAGCATCACTAGTCGCTTACCATGCGTTTCTCGATAAACTACAGTACCTGAAAGTAAAGCACAAAGATACCAACTTCCTCATCACGGGGGATTTCAACCTTCCAAGTAGCTCGCCTCATATAGACTGTGAAAATTTACTCTATGAAGGCTTCTCTCTGTTAGAATGCCGCCAATTTAATAACATTCAAGCCGATAATCATAATTTACTTGATCTGTGTTTCAGTAATCAGCATATACGAGTACATGTTGATCACACGCAGGCAATTACCACAATGGATCGATACCATCCAGCCCTTGGTATCACGATTCAACTCCAGCTCAGCCTCAAACCAGTAACTTTACCTTTCCATGATTTCAAAAGTGCTGATTTTACCTGCTTGATTAAGTTCTGCAGCTCGAATTATTTTCTCCAGCAGCAGAGTCGCCTTATCTTAAACCTAGTTTGGTATCGAACGGCTCGGAGAGGTCCTTCCCGATCCTGACGAAGCTTTTGATTTTGCTCAATGTCAGTTTACACAGCCGTATTAGTTTTGCGGGGATATCAAATTTAGATATCGCGGCATAAAGGCAGCTCCTTTGGTACTGTCGAAAGCAGATTTGAAATCGACAAAGAGGTGGTGTGTGTCGATTCTTCTTTTCACAGATCTTTTCCAAGATTGTTTGCATGGGGAATATCTGGTCGGTTGTTGATTTGCTAGGTCTACAGCCACACTGATAAGTGCAATCAGTTTGTTGACAGTGGGCTTTAATCTTTCACACAATACGCTCGATAGAACCTTATGCGGATGTTGAGGATCGTCGTCTGGGCATCGGTTACTCGGGTGTTCTACAGGAGTATGCTTCGTTCTTGAAACCTTCTGTTAGTCGGCGTATTTTTTCGTAGAATTTTCGAGCATTACCCCTGTCGGCCAGCTTGTCAAGTTCTTCATACTCCGCATTTCGGCCTCTCCGTTTTTGTCTGCAAATGCGTCTCGCTTCCCTCTTCAGCTCTCGGTGACTATCCTATCCCGCACGTGTTGTGGTCGATCGTAACATTGCGAGGTAGGCAGTCTGTTTTCTCTCCTCTGCTCGTACCATCTGTTTCTTGCATTTTCCGAAATCCAATGGTTTCGGTTGCAGCTTTACCTAAAGAATTTGAAATGCCGTCCCACAGTTCCCTTAAAACGAGTTGTTGACGAGTGCTTTCAGAGAGCAGGAGTGCAAGTCGAGTAGAAAATCGTTCGGTTATCTGTTGTGATTGCAGCTTCTTGACGTCGAACCTTCCTTGTGTTTGTTGGCGTGCGTTTTTTGCTGCATAGAGGCTGGTGCGAGTCTTGGCTGCAACAAGATAGTGGTCCGAGTCGATGATGGGACCTCATACCGCACGCACATCTGAAACAGTGGAGACGTGTCTTCCGTCTATCACAACATGATCAATCGGATGTTCTTAGGCTACCCAGAGGATACTTGGTCAAAGACCGGAAGTCGTGGGCTGCTTGGCCACTCCCAAGTGAATGACGATCAGAGAACTTTCTTCACTTGCGTGAACTTCTACATATGAATCCATCCTCCAACCCTATTGCTGGAGGAAATAATGCGAGCTGCAGAGCTAAATGGAGAAGATACTTGAGAGTGTACTGCTGGTGTACGCCAATGACATTGATGTCATTGACCTCAACAAAGGCGCCGTTAGTTCTGCTTTCTTCGAACTGAATAATAGTGTACGGGTATGATAGGGAACGAGGACAAGATGAAATATCTCTTGTCATCGCATTCGCGACTTGGCTCGCATGTCACTAATGACTTTGAAAGTCTTCTCTCGATGAACAAAGACAAAACCCTATAAGTCCCTTATTATCCCCGCCCTGCTAATTGTGACACGAACTATGCCATCATTTGTTGAGTCGGCCTTAGGAGAGTTCGAGATGGGCCTTTGCGCATGGGAAACGGCGAAAACCACAGTCGATGGAACGATGAGCTGTACGAGATATACGGCGTCACTGACGTAGCTCAGCGAATCAAGAAACTGCGGCTGCGCTGGCTAGGTCATGTTGTCCAAGTGGAAGAGCACATTAGCTATGAAGGTTTTCAAACCAGTATCTGCCGGTGGAGGCAGAGGAAGAGGAACACTTCCACTACATTGGAGAGACAAGATTGAGAAGGAACTGACTGCACTTGGTTGATTCTCTCGTGCCCGGAGTTTTCGAAGAAGCCCACATTTTCCAAAAAATTAAGTGCTTAGTTAAAAACTGGAATGCTTTTGTTAGGTGATTAGTTCCAACATTTTCCAAGAAATTTAGGGAATAATCAAAAATTATGTATTTAAAAGTTGTGGTTATGGTAATTAATGCTTTACTTGTCGTTTAGAAAACTGTGGTTGAAATGTATGCGCGTCAATCGGGAAAATACACCTATCGCTAACTGTTACTATGACATTCCATTTTGAGAATTTACGACTTTGTATGAAATTTTTCTTGTCCCAAAAATGTGCTCAGTTCTTCGAGAAAGAAAGAAAAAGCTGTTCTTGAATGAAATATCAAGGTATCAGTTCTGTTAAAATATTGCAGTCGTTGCTTCTAAATATGGTTGTTTACTAATAAATTAAAATGTGTGTTGAAAAATCTTATAAAGGCAATCAATAAATCGATCGCAATTATCCTGATAATAGCGAAATTTATCTTCTGCTCCGGGATCTTTTTCTCTGGAGCATTTTGTTTCTATCCTGCTCCCAATTATTACAATAACGAGGAATTAATGTTACTATGTCGTTATCATATTCGTTTCAAAATAGGTAATACGAATTTATTTTCGATAAATGTCGATAACACCAACAAGAAGGACTCTTATTTCGAAGATCTAACCAAGTTTAGATGATGACCGAGATGAAATTCAATTAAATTGCCATACCTCTTCGGACCCGAAAAAGTGCGCAAGCTATTTTAGCCGGCAATTAAACTGTCCCATTCGGCAGACAACGGCAAACGATGTGTTATCCAACGGATGCGCAAAATGGTAAAGGACTGCGCATCACTTACTTTCACCAATGAGGAGGTTCAGAGTCTCATCAACAAGGCAAAATCGTCCAAATCCATTGGACCTGCCGGAATTAATATGCTGATGCTAAAGCACCTAGCCTCGACGGGAGTAAGCTACCTCAACAAGGTCCTCAACTTGTCGCTAACTACTCTTTAAATACCCGATGCGTGAAAAATTGAAAGAGTGGCCCCACTACTGAAGCCTGAGAAACCCCTCAACAAAGGAGTCTCATCATCCGATAACTCTCCTCTCCCCAGTAGTGAATACAAGAGCATGGCTTCCGAATAGTACACAGCACCACCACAGCCTTAACCAAAGACGACCCTGCGTCAGTCAAACAACGCCACTTGAGGGCATCGAAAAATCTACGCTCCGTCCCGTACTGAAGCTCCTTTAAAAAAATAACCCTGGTCGATCTAATACCCAGGGTGACTGAAGTACTTTTGCGTAGTACTACTTTCTGTGTTGGCGGCCTTCATCCGCGATTTAACAAAATAACCCTTGTCGAGCCAATACTCGGGGAGACTGAATTACTTTTGCGAAGTATTCCTTTAAAAATCTAAGTATTTTATTACGTAATATTATTATTTAATATTACTTATTTGTTTATTAAATTTAAATAAGAAAATATTCATAAGCATGAAAAGATGTTTTATACTCATTTTAATTTGAAATATAATTTATAAACGCTAGAACTAAAATTACTATATAAAGAAAGAGAAATTTCAGCGAATTGCTTATATTTGCTTATTATTCAAAGTTGTTTGGACATAAATGATACTCACTAAGAGTGTAAAAAGTAATTTTTAAAATATACATTTCTTACTTATAAAACCTGCAAAAAGAGTAAATTGTGAATTTTTTTAAACGTTTAGTTAAAAAGTTCGAACTTTGGGAAATTTTGTATTTTAAAGTCGAATAACTCGTAAACTAAGAGATTTCGGTACCTATAACACTGTATATTTTTTAATCAGGAGGAGTTCCTCTTTCCAATGGTACCAATCTTGTGAAAAACATCAAAAAAAAAGCAAAGAAGATGTAGATGAAATCTTTTCTTGTCTAAAAAAGGCAAGTGATAAAAGTAAAAGAATTTTCAAAAGTATTGAATTATAACCTGATGATACCTTTTATTAGATTGATGTATTATATTAAAAATAAAATTAATATTTAATACACAATTCACTTAATATTCCTCCTTAATCTTATTGCACATTCAAAATGTTTAGGATGCATTTGTTACGCATACTGTAATTATGGAGGGAACACTTAGCCAGTCTGCTGAATGGCAGTGAAAGTATAACGCCAGGAGAAGGCGAACCCGTTTCCCTAATTGATGACAATGGAGCACACGTTTCATTGCCCCACCATGAAGAAGTTCTAATAATAAGGTTCTATTGAGCGTATTGTGTGAAAGTCTAAAGCCCACCGTCAACAGAATGATTGAAACTTATCAGTGTTGCTATAGCACCAAATCTTGGAAAAACAACAACAACAACAACATCTGATGAGTCGACTTTACGAGTCTTCCGCAGAAGATTTATGGTTCTGTGCGCGCTGGCTACGGCGAATACCGCATTCGATGGAACGATGAGCTGTATGAGATATACGACGACATTGACATAGTTCAGCGAATTAAAACACAGCGTCCGAATGGACGAAAGCACTCTAGCTCTGAAAGTTTTCGACGTAGTACCCGCCGGGGGAAGCAAAGGAAGTGGAAGACCTCCACTTCAATGGAAATACCAGGTGAAGAAGGACCTGGCTTCGGTTGGAATCTCCAAATTGCAAAAAGGAGAAACGACTGGGACGCTATCCGATAAGGGAAATTCAAACAACCTTGCAAATCCACTATCAGAATGTGAGGGGACTACGTACCAAGCTCGGCAGTGTTCTCACAGCAGCAGCGATTAGCAGTATAGATGCCCAGCTATCCATGATGGGGAAGTTATAGATGACTCATTCAATATTTACAGGAAGGATAGAAACAATATCACAAGTGATAGTGAACGAGGTGGGGGTGTTTTCATCGCAATAAAGAAGTTTGTGCACGCTGAATGTATTCCAGTCATTGATGATAGTATCGAACACATCTACGCAAAAATCAAGTACAATAGATCAGATATCATTATTGGATGTGTCTACATTCCTTCGAGAGCATCACTAGTCGCTTACCATGCGTTTCTCGATAAACTACAGTACCTGAAAGTAAAGCACAAAGATACCAACTTCCTCATCACGGGGGATTTCAACCTTCCAAGTAGCTCGCCTCATATAGACTGTGAAAATTTACTCTATGAAGGCTTCTCTCTGTTAGAATGCCGCCAATTTAATAACATTCAAGCCGATAATCATAATTTACTTGATCTGTGTTTCAGTAATCAGCATATACGAGTACATGTTGATCACACGCAGGCAATTACCACAATGGATCGATACCATCCAGCCCTTGGTATCACGATTCAACTCCAGCTCAGCCTCAAACCAGTAACTTTACCTTTCCATGATTTCAAAAGTGCTGATTTTACCTGCTTGATTAAGTTCTGCAGCTCGAATTATTTTCTCCAGCAGCAGAGTCGCCTTATCTTAAACCTAGTTTGGTATCGAACGGCTCGGAGAGGTCCTTCCCGATCCTGACGAAGCTTTTGATTTTGCTCAATGTCAGTTTACACAGCCGTATTAGTTTTGCGGGGATATCAAATTTAGATATCGCGGCATAAAGGCAGCTCCTTTTGGTACTGTCGAAAGCAGATTTGAAATCGACAAAGAGGTGGTGTGTGTCGATTCTTCTTTTCACAGATCTTTTCCAAGATTGTTTGCATGGGGAATATCTGGTCGGTTGTTGATTTGCTAGGTCTACAGCCACACTGATAAGTGCAATCAGTTTGTTGACAGTGGGCTTTAATCTTTCACACAATACGCTCGATAGAACCTTATGCGGATGTTGAGGATCGTCGTCTGGGCATCGGTTACTCGGGTGTTCTACAGGAGTATGCTTCGTTCTTGAAACCTTCTGTTAGTCGGCGTATTTTTTCGTAGAATTTTCGAGCATTACCCCTGTCGGCCAGCTTGTCAAGTTCTTCATACTCCGCATTTCGGCCTCTCCGTTTTTGTCTGCAAATGCGTCTCGCTTCCCTCTTCAGCTCTCGGTGACTATCCTATCCCGCACGTGTTGTGGTCGATCGTAACATTGCGAGGTAGGCAGTCTGTTTTCTCTCCTCTGCTCGTACCATCTGTTTCTTGCATTTTCCGAAATCCAATGGTTTCGGTTGCAGCTTTACCTAAAGAATTTGAAATGCCGTCCCACAGTTCCCTTAAAACGAGTTGTTGACGAGTGCTTTCAGAGAGCAGGAGTGCAAGTCGAGTAGAAAATCGTTCGGTTATCTGTTGTGATTGCAGCTTCTTGACGTCGAACCTTCCTTGTGTTTGTTGGCGTGCGTTTTTTGCTGCATAGAGGCTGGTGCGAGTCTTGGCTGCAACAAGATAGTGGTCCGAGTCGATGATGGGACCTCATACCGCACGCACATCTGAAACAGTGGAGACGTGTCTTCCGTCTATCACAACATGATCAATCGGATGTTCTTAGGCTACCCAGAGGATACTTGGTCAAAGACCGGAAGTCGTGGGCTGCTTGGCCACTCCCAAGTGAATGACGATCAGAGAACTTTCTTCACTTGCGTGAACTTCTACATATGAATCCATCCTCCAACCCTATTGCTGGAGGAAATAATGCGAGCTGCAGAGCTAAATGGAGAAGATACATGAGAGTGTACTGCTGGTGTACGCCAATGACATTGATGTCATTGACCTCAACAAAGGCGCCGTTAGTTCTGCTTTCTTCGAACTGAATAATAGTGTACGGGTATGATAGGGAACGAGGACAAGATGAAATATCTCTTGTCATCGCATTCGCGACTTGGCTCGCATGTCACTAATGACTTTGAAAGTCTTCTCTCGATGAACAAAGACAAAACCCTATAAGTCCCTTATTATCCCCGCCCTGCTAATTGTGACACGAACTATGCCATCATTTGTTGAGTCGGCCTTAGGAGAGTTCGAGATGGGCCTTTGCGCATGGGAAACGGCGAAAACCACAGTCGATGGAACGATGAGCTGTACGAGATATACGGCGTCACTGACGTAGCTCAGCGAATCAAGAAACTGCGGCTGCGCTGGCTAGGTCATGTTGTCCAAGTGGAAGAGCACATTAGCTATGAAGGTTTTCAAACCAGTATCTGCCGGTGGAGGCAGAGGAAGAGGAACACTTCCACTACATTGGAGAGACAAGATTGAGAAGGAACTGACTGCACTTGGTTGATTCTCTCGTGCCCGGAGTTTTCGAAGAAGCCCACATTTTCCAAAAAATTAAGTGCTTAGTTAAAAACTGGAATGCTTTTGTTAGGTGATTAGTTCCAACATTTTCCAAGAAATTTAGGGAATAATTAAAAATTATGTATTTAAAAGTTGTGGTTATGGTAATTAATGCTTTACTTGTCGTTTAGAAAACTGTGGTTGAAATGTATGCGCGTCAATCGGGAAAATACACCTATCGCTAACTGTTACTATGACATTCCATTTTGAGAATTTACGACTTTGTATGAAATTTTTCTTGTCCCAAAAATGTGCTCAGTTCTTCGAGAAAGAAAGAAAGAAAAAGCTGTTCTTGAATGAAATATCAAGGTATCAGTTCTGTTAAAATATTGCAGTCGTTGCTTCTAAATATGGTTGTTTACTAATAAATTAAAATGTGTGTTGAAAAATCTTATAAAGGCAATCAATAAATCGATCGCAATTATCCTGATAATAGCGAAATTTATCTTCTGCTCCGGGATCTTTTTCTCTGGAACATTTTGTTTCTATCCTGCTCCCAATTATTACAATAACGAGGAATTAATGTTACTATGTCGTTATCATATTCGTTTCAAAATAGGTAATACGAATTTATTTTCGATAAATGTCGATAACACCAACAAGAAGGACTCTTATTTCGAAGATCTAACCAAGTTTAGATGATGACCGAGATGAAATTCAATTAAATTGCCATACCTCTTCGGACCCGAAAAAGTGCGCAAGCTATTTTAGCCGGCAATTAAACTGTCCCATTCGGCAGACAACGGCAAACGATGTGTTATCCAACGGATGCGCAAAATGGTAAAGGACTGCGCATCACTTACTTTCACCAATGAGGAGGTTCAGAGTCTCATCAACAAGGCAAAATCGTCCAAATCCATTGGACCTGCCGGAATTAATATGCTGATGCTAAAGCACCTAGCCTCGACGGGAGTAAGCTACCTCAACAAGGTCCTCAACTTGTCGCTAACTACTCTTTAAATACCCGATGCGTGAAAAATTGAAAGAGTGGCCCCACTACTGAAGCCTGAGAAACCCCTCAACAAAGGAGTCTCATCATCCGATAACTCTCCTCTCCCCAGTAGTGAATACAAGAGCATGGCTTCCGAATAGTACACAGCACCACCACAGCCTTAACCAAAGACGACCCTGCGTCAGTCAAACAACGCCACTTGAGGGCATCGAAAAATCTACGCTCCGTCCCGTACTGAAGCTCCTTTAAAAAAATAACCCTGGTCGATCTAATACCCAGGGTGACTGAAGTACTTTTGCGTAGTACTACTTTCTGTGTTGGCGGCCTTCATCCGCGATTTAACAAAATAACCCTTGTCGAGCCAATACTCGGGGAGACTGAATTACTTTTGCGAAGTATTCCTTTAAAAATCTAAGTATTTTATTACGTAATATTATTATTTAATATTACTTATTTGTTTATTAAATTTAAATAAGAAAATATTCATAAGCATGAAAAGATGTTTTATACTCATTTTAATTTGAAATATAATTTATAAACGCTAGAACTAAAATTACTATATAAAGAAAGAGAAATTTCAGCGAATTGCTTATATTTGCTTATTATTCAAAGTTGTTTGGACATAAATGATACTCACTAAGAGTGTAAAAAGTAATTTTTAAAATATACATTTCTTACTTATAAAACCTGCAAAAAGAGTAAATTGTGAATTTTTTTAAATGTTTAGTTAAAAAGTTCGAACTTTGGGAAATTTTGTATTTTAAAGTCGAATAACTCGTAAACTAAGAGATTTCGGTACCTATAACACTGTATATTTTTTAATCAGGAGGAGTTCCTCTTTCCAATGGTACCAATCTTGTGAAAAACATCAAAAAAAAAGCAAAGAAGATGTAGATGAAATCTTTTCTTGTCTAAAAAAGGCAAGTGATAAAAGTAAAAGAATTTTCAAAAGTATTGAATTATAACCTGATGATACCTTTTATTAGATTGATGTATTATATTAAAAATAAAATTAATATTTAATACACAATTCACTTAATATTCCTCCTTAATCTTATTGCACATTCAAAATGTTTAGGATGCATTTGTTACGCATACTGTAATTATGGAGGGAACACTTAGCCAGTCTGCTGAATGGCAGTGAAAGTATAACGCCAGGAGAAGGCGAACCCGTTTCCCTAATTGATGACAATGGAGCACACGTTTCATTGCCCCACCATGAAGAAGTTCTAATAATAAGGTTCTATTGAGCGTATTGTGTGAAAGTCTAAAGCCCACCGTCAACAGAATGATTGAAACTTATCAGTGTTGCTATAGCACCAAATCTTGGAAAAACAACAACAACAACAACATCTGATGAGTCGACTTTACGAGTCTTCCGCAGAAGATTTATGGTTCTGTGCGCGCTGGCTACGGCGAATACCGCATTCGATGGAACGATGAGCTGTATGAGATATACGACGACATTGACATAGTTCAGCGAATTAAAACACAGCGTCCGAATGGACGAAAGCACTCTAGCTCTGAAAGTTTTCGACGTAGTACCCGCCGGGGGAAGCAAAGGAAGTGGAAGACCTCCACTTCAATGGAAATACCAGGTGAAGAAGGACCTGGCTTCGGTTGGAATCTCCAAATTGCAAAAAGGAGAAACGACTGGGACGCTGTTGTGATCTCGGCTATAACCGCGTAAGCGGTGTCTACGCTAGAAAAGAAGAAGAAGCTTATAAACAGCAATGACTATTTTGGAAATATATGAACTTGTTCAACGGCCCCGTGCCACAATTACTGGTATTATAAATCGTTTCAAAAATGATCCAAATTGTGAATATCAACCGAGACCGTTTGCGCTATCAGAACGGGACAAAAGGGCGAGAGTAAAGGTTATAAAAAAAAAAATCCTCATCATCAAAAATATTTGCAATGCTGAAGGAAGACGTTGGTACGATTGTTCATCCTCGGAGTATGGGGCGCTAAATAGTGCCGGGTACAATGTCCGAGTTTGTCGCAAGAAACCAATAATTAGTAAAATGAAAGAGAGCGGCTTTTAATCGCAAAAGAGCGCGTAAACGAACCGACGGACTTTTGGGAGAAAGTTATCTTCTCTAATGAAACCAAATTTTGTCTACACCAGTCTGGAATTTTGGTGTGGAGGTGTATGTCAGCATCTGGGGTTAGAGAGCTAGTGTTTATAATTTGTACATTCTTAAAGAAAATTATAAACAAAAAACCTCATAAACTTGACAGCCCCTTTCAATACGACAAAGACACGAAACATATAGCACATATTGTTCAATCGTTTGACAACTCCACCTCTGTCTCCCGAACTCAATCCGATCGAACATCTATGGGACCACTTGGTCCCATTCTTGAAGAATGGATGAAAATTACTTCAGATGTTGCGAAAAATTAGTTCATTCAATGCAGAAGCGTTTACAAGAATTTATTAAAAAATAACGGAAAAATATAAAACATTAAAATTTTTTTTCGCCTATAATGAAAGTTTATATAATATGACGGTGACTTTTGGGAACAGAAATATGTATTATAGTTTTTAAATTTTTATTTTTGTACAATAAATGAAATTAAAAAAACTTCTGGGTAAATTTTAGAATAGCATCTCCCGATTTCGGGGATTAAATGGGTAAGTACGGATAGAGGTCTTCCAGATTAAGGAAATTTATTTAAAATGCGTGTTTCTCTTTATAAAGAATTTTACACTTACATTTTTAACTTTTATATCCACTAACACTTCACTAATTGGTTTTAATTTTATTCTATATTTAATTTTTGTGCAATTCTTTTTGTTCACACAATAACAAAAGGGGGCATTCTAACTAATAACAGGTGTTACCTTTCGAAAATATTTTAGAAAAGAACCAAAAAATAAAGAAAACAAATCCCAACCAAACACCTGGGCGTCTTCAGTTCTTTCGCGTTTAACTCTTTTTTACGTTGGCGGCCTTCAGCCGTGTTTCAAAAAAATACTCTGTTCGGACCAACACATGGGCGAGCTCAGTTCTTTTGTGTTGAACTCCTTTTTGCCCAGGTCGGACAAACTCCTGGGCGTGCTCAAGTTCTTTCGCGCTGAACTTCTTTTTTTAGGCTTCAATATAACCCTAGCCAATCCAACACCGGGATTCATCAAAAAAAAAAATTCTGAAAGATTTTACATTATTCATCACACGATAATGAATTTCGTAATACTAATTTGTTTGCAACCATTTTCATATTGTATGTGGGGTATTCCATACCAAATCGACCACTTTTGAACCCTACCCCTTTAGATTTAGCTGAAGCTTATCCATCCTTTTCTACCCTTTGAAAAACATTTTTGAGAATTATTTCAAAATTTTTTGGCCAACTTCAAAAAAGTTATGAATTTTGCTATTTTTTGCTAAAAAATGGCTTTTTTATTTTCAAATAGCCATAACTTTTGTAGAAATTGACTTTTGGGGACCTTTTTTTTAAATTTTTGTTTTTGAATGAACTTTTCGAAAAAAATTTAACACGATAAACCATATAAAATAATCGGTTCTTTTAAGTAATATCGTAATTTTTTTTTGGAAGTTTGCCATTTTTGTTTTCCTTAAAAAAAAACTTCAATTAATTTGACAACTATCCCTGCTAATCCCGGAGTGGGCCGATTTTTTTTATTTATTTAAAACAATAAATGAAATAAAATTTTTCCCGTAAGCTTTATTTCTTTCCGATTGTTGTTAGATGAATCTCCTACCTTTTTTTGGAACAGGGTCATCACAAACAACTATAACTTTGGAAATTAATTTTTTTTTTTTTGAAATTTTCGTGACTTCAAGTCAACACATCCCATAATAATGCCATATTACTACTTTTGTAAAATAACATGATTTAGTAGCAAAAAAAAAAATACTGAAAACTCTCGTTTTTTCGTGCCTCTGACTACCCTTAACCCCTTAAAAAAAATTTTATTGTGTTCATTTTTTTTGCAACGAGTAATAAATTTTTGTGTATACTTAAGTACTGATCCGTTACTCTGTCTGATTCTGCCAGTTCAGTTCATGTACACGAAGCGAACTGTTTTCAGCGATAGAGAACAACTTTGTATCACCAGCGGTCGGCTTATACCTGATTTGTTTATGAACGTTCGTTTCAGCAGAAAATACCCGAAGTGATGCATAATTATGCTTCAATGATCGATCATTTATCGACAGCGTTCGGTTTGTATATCATCCCCTAAACACTGATGTAGTCGTGCACTTCTGTTCTATTTCAAATACATATGTTTGTATAAACATGTATGTATGTATATACATATGTAATATGTATAATGAAAATTCCATCAAG
Organism: Bactrocera zonata; assembly: GCA_037783105.1. Lineage (NCBI taxonomy): Eukaryota > Metazoa > Arthropoda > Insecta > Diptera > Tephritidae > Bactrocera > Bactrocera zonata. The sequence continues at coordinate 119,586 of JBAWJQ010004574.1, read as the reverse complement.
CACATGCAAGAAATGTATGTATGTACGTACTCGATGGAATTTCCATTGTTTACGCATCGAAAATTTGTAACATGAGCACATATTCAAAGCTGATACATTTTTTTGCCACATGATTCAAATCAGTCTAGCAGAAAATTGTTGTTATTTGCTATACTTATAGATTTACACAAAGATTTACTCGTAGATTTACTTAAAGTTTACTCAAAGTTTCACATCAATTCAAACAATCGTCGCAACGCTATGAACTGGCATGATACGTTTAAAACCGAAGACAGCCATACGTTTACACCAGGGATAATGGGATGCCCAACTTATTCCAGTGTGAGAGCGCCTCAAAATAAGCGTTTATAACATTTTCCATTATGGCCAGATCGAACAAAATAAGAATTTTTGGGCATTTTAAGTTAAAACAACCATTATTTATTACGATTGCAAATTATTATATATTGAATTTGTAACATATGGCGAAACTACTTAAATCCTTTTTTATGATTTTATGGTATATTAACGCAAGTGACTTTCGATCTTTCAGTACTTAATAAGGTGAATTAAGCCTGTTTTTAATCATTTGTAATTGAAAATTAATTCTAATGTGCATCAAATTACAAAACGTTTCATGAAATATATTTAAATTTTGCATGTTTTTTTTTATTTTCATTGTTTTATATTTTTATTAGCGATCTTGAACGGCGGCAACAAATTCCTCCGTTCACATATATTTTTGATATAATTTCAATCTGGCCGTTCCAGTCAATCCAATTACAAAACGTCAAAACCTCCCCAATCCAGTCAACTGTCAAAGTTTAGGTGGTTTTGACGTTTAGCAATTGTTCTCTCACTTCCAGTGAGAGAAGAGTTGGACATCTCTTTATCTATGGTTTACACGATTGTGATTGCCGAAGAACAGATTGTTCGTGTTGCATCAGGTCAGTTGACGCTGGCAGATACACGAATTGATTAACAATGTTCTCTATGCTGAACTGAATTGATTTGATTGTGTTTTTGGCACGACTGTTTGTTCTGATTTTATCATACTAGTTGCAGCTCTCTGGCCGACAAGTAGATGGCGCAAAATCAGAGTCGCACTAAGAGATTTAGCGTGGATCAGTTTCAAATAACTTCGACGAAGTGATTTTTAACTATCAGTTTTGTATGGCGAAATCTTGATAAATTTACAGGATTAGTAGGAATAACCACTCAACAGCCGAAATCGTGTGGTTAAGTGTCGGTCTGAACATGGTATAGCGTTCTTATACTTTTTATTAATTACGTTGGTCTTGAAAATATTAATAGATCTATCACATGAATGGTAGTAACTTGGAATCAATGTGTGTAACCAGCATACCAATGAACGGTAAAGGTTCGGGAGAGCGGCTTTTCCGAAAACGTGCACCAATTTTCACGGGAAATGTCTTAAAATTCGTGGTTTTAATTCCAATTTACGAATATATGACGCGCTACCTATTTTTATGTGTTTTTGTAATAAAAACCATTAAAAAATATTATGATTTTGTACGATATTTACGCTATATATGGCACCACTGTTCGAAATTCCATTGGGCACTAGTGATACAAGCAGTGATCGGTTTCAAAATATCGATACTCTCGATATTCGAGACTAAACAAGAATTGATAAAAAAGAGAGATACATAATAGAAAAATAATAATAATTGGAAAAATAAAAAGAAATTAAGATTTCGATATTCTCAATATTCGAGACTGAACGAGAATTGGTAAAAATGAGAAATACATAATAGGATAATTTATAATTCATTATTACTGCAGAAAGAAGAAGTTGGACACAGAATTTTGAACACCTTGGTGTTGGACCGAACAGAGTTCTTTTTTTTCGAGCGCTCCAATTCTCTTTCAGATTCGAATATCGATAATTCGAAACCGATCAGTCCATGAATCAATAGTGGTCATTCGAATTTACAACAGTGATGCCATTATTTCGAACACAACTTTGCCATTTTCGTTGAAGTGAAGTGATTGTGAAGTTTTTCATATTTTCATAAAAATAACATGAAAACAAATTTCTCTAATTAATTAATTAATGCTATGTTCGGACCGACAGCGAAAACATGTTTTCGTGGGAAAAAATGGTTTTCGCACGAAAACTTGTGTTTTCGTCCATGTAAAATCTGTCAAACGAAAACACAGTTTTCGCTGAAAACTGCTTGAAAACTTACATTCCACTCATAATAATCTGTGCCTGCTCTAGTTTAATCGATTTTTTTGGAAGACATATTTTGCCGGCCCTAAATTGTCACATGATATTTGTTTACATTCCATATACAAATACAGCTGCTCACTGTTAAGGGGATTCTCTTGTTCTTGCAAAACCCTTGCACGGTGCACCAATTGCAGAATTTTCTTCTTGGTGCAACGGCACAACAAACACACCCAAAAATTTATTTGCAATGGCTGTAAAATATGTCAGACCAAAACCCATGTTTATTTTCGTGCCGTCATATACCACTAGATTCGCAATGGGTGCTGCCTTGGCCTTGCATATTTCGGTATAGGATTTTTGCATTTTGTGTCATCTTGAAAGAGTAAGAGAATTCCCGTATTGATAGTTGTCAGTGAAAACTCAGCGAAAACACAAAATGTCGGTCCGAACGACTTACGTTCCACAACATACAAATGTGTTTTCAGAATGTTTTCAATGTCGGTCCGAACATAGCATAAAGAACATCAATAATTACGTGTATATAATTGATAGAAAATATATTTTTAACATCTAAAGACGTGTAAAGTGCAAAAGTGAATTTTTGATTTCGGGAAATACGATTGTTTTCTATTAAAACAAAGAAAATATTGTTTTTAAAAGCACGCGCCTAACATATTCGTAAAGTAGAACGAGTATTTTCAGACATTTCCCGTGAAAATTGGTGCACGTTTTCGGAAAAGCCGCTCTGCTGAACATTTACCTTATTAACTAAACATCATCAATAGTTACGTGTATATAATTAATAGAAAATATATTTTTAACATCTGAAGACGTGTAAAGTGTAAAAGTGAATTTTTAATTTCAGGAAATACGATGTCATCTTATTAAAACAAAGAAAATATTGTTTTTAAAGCCACGCGTCATACATGTCAAAATAATTGAAATAAAGCTTTATTTACAACAAATATTAAAAAAATTAATATACAGAAACGTTATAGTAAAGTGTTAGTAAGTGAAAAGGGCATAACATAAGTTAAGAAGTTATTCCCAATATACAAATTATCAATGTAAAAGTTGTCAATTTTTCAACTTTGAATGTAAATATCTTTAAAACTATAAGTCAGCGGGGCACGATTCCGATTACTTTGGCGGAGGGGTAAAAAAACCGAATTTCCGTATAAATGGGGTATGTACGGATAGGGGAGCTTCTCCAGACGAGGAATATCCAAAAATAACATAAAAATAACTAATATTTTTTGAAATATTCACGTTTAAAAATTCAAAAATTTGCACTAAGAAAACATGTTATTTCTCTATGTTTCACTAAATTTTTTTACGTTCTTTATACTGTATATTTAAATATACACTCTAAGCTTTGAAATAAGCTTACATTTCACAATTATTTTGCAATTTTTCAACTAAATTTGTAATTTAAAAATCACTAAAAGTGAAGGATTTTCCAGCGTTTCACAGCGTTTTCTTTGTTTCTACTTTCGAGTGATTCTTTTTTCTTTATTAACTATAAAAAAACTATAAAGAAGATTTTTCAAGCTAAAATTGAATATGTGAACACCTTTCCACATACATACATATATGAATATATGAATAATATGTGATTTATATTTAATAAACACAGATAAGTAAAATCGTGTGATAACATTATAATATTACATATGTTTATGATTGTAATATAACATTTTTATATACATAATACCAGGGGTGACTGAAGTACTTTCGCATAGTACTCCTTTCTGCGTTGGCGGCCTTCGGCGCGCTTTAAAAAAATAACCCTGGCCGAGCGAATACCCGGGGTGACTGAAGTATTTTCGCATAGTACTCCTTTCTGCGTTGGCGGCCTTCGGCGCGCTTTAAAAAAATAACCCTGGCCGAGCGAATAACCGGCATGACTGAAGTACTTTCGCATATTACTCCTTTCTGCGTTGGCGGCCTTCGGCCGCGCTTTAAAAAAATAACCCTGGCCGAGCGAATACCCGGGGTGACTGAAGTATTTTCGCATAGTACTCCTTTCTGCGTTGGCGGCCTTCGGCGCGCTTTAAAAAATAACCCTGGCCGAGCGAATAACCGGCATGACTGAAGTACTTTCGCATAGTACTCCTTTCTGCGTTGGCGGCCTTCGGCCGCGCTTTAAAAAAATAACCCTGGCCGAGCGAATACCCGGGGTGACTGAAGTATTTTCGCATAGTACTCCTTTCTGCGTTGGCGGCCTTCGGCGCGCTTTAAAAAAATAACCCTGGCCGAGCGAATAACCGGCATGACTGAAGTACTTTCGCATAGTACTCCTTTCTGCGTTGGCGGCCTTCGGCCGCGCTTTAAAAAAATAACCCTGGCCGAGCGAATACCCGGGGTGACTGAAGTACTTTCGCATAGTACTCCTTTCTGCGTTGGCGGCCTTCGGCCGCGCTTTAAAAAAATAACCCTGGCCGAGCGAATACCCGGGGTGACTGAAGTACTTTCGCATAGTACTCCTTTCTGCTTTGGGGGCCTTCGGCCGCGCTTTAAAAAAAATAACCCTGGCCGAGCGAATACCCGGGGTGACTGAAGTACTTTCGCGTAGTACCCATTTTTGCGTTGAAAATAAAAAAATATATTGACTTTTTGGTATAAAGTGGTTATAATTTATGGTTATCATGCACTCAAAATTTAAGTTTTCGTTATAAAATGGTAAATTTTGGTTATTATATCTGTCAGCGATTTCCATTTATTTTTGATGATACATTGGTTTGTATTTTAGGTGACAATATATATATTATTATATTTAAAATATGAGTTTTGGGTATGAAGAGGTTATATTTTTCGGTTATCATGCACTTATATTGAAACAAAATTTGAGTTTTCGTACTGTACTCATGCACTGTACACTTTTATTACGTAATATTATTATATAATATTACGGGTTGGGTTTAGTTTAGTATCTCATTTTCACTGCTTATTTCTCTTAAATGCGTGCACGGATTTTTTTAAATTTATATAGCACGGATAGCCAATGAATTAAACTTTGGTTTAAATGTAAATTTATTGTTAAATGTTAATTTGTTTTTTAGATATAAGTAAGCAAAAAACGCACATTTTCACATTTTCTCAAAAAATGGCTCTCTTCTTTTGAAGTTTTTGTTGCACTGCTTGCAAACAATTTAACCAATTTAACACACACACATTCTTTGAAATATATTTGATTGATTTAATGATAAATTATGAATTTTAAGTTGCAATTTTATGTACAATTTAATAAATAAAACAGCTTTCAATTACGCGTTATACTGTTCCTTGAAATTTAAGCAAAATTACTGAAAATGAACTGTCAAACGACGAAGGAAATAAGCACAAAAGGAAGACAGTAATAACCCAACGAATCAAAATTTTAGGTCTTATATACTGCGGCGCTTGTTTCAATGTAATATATTATACTGAAAATATAATGAAAATTTGGAATAAAAAATCGCGCGATGAAAACCCAATTTTATTATTTAGGGGGTCTTGAATAAATGGTTGGTTGGGTTATCTTGGTACTTCAACTACTTGTATGCATTATTACCGATACATATACAATTTTTAATTTTCAGTGTTTTTATTATTTAAATAAAGTGGATTTCCACTTTAATTCATTGAAATAATAAAAATAATAAACATAGTCACTCTATGCGTAAAAATACATAAATTTTATAATAATTAGTGAAAATTGTATGGAAAAACTACGATTTTACACCATTTTCAGGAGGCTGCCCTAGAGCCCCCCGTGGTCCTAGGGGGGGAAGGGTGCTAATATTCAAAAGTTCCATTCATTACCTTTCAAATGAGGGGGGTAGCAAGCCCCCAGCCCCCTCCCCCTTTGCGCAAAACCTCTTCAAAATGGGATACTAAACTAAACATTCCCCAATATTACTAATACATGTACATATATAATATTACTTATTTGCTTAATAAATTTTTTTATTTTTTTTTTTTTATTTATAAAAGCTTATACAAAGTTAATACTATATGTATAACCTAAGGCATGCAGCGCTAGCTTCAAAGGCTATCAGCTGTCCGTTGAAGAATGTGTTGGTTTTATATTCTCCTCAATAGATCACAATCTTTAAGGAAACGATAGATGGTTTTTATATTTTCTTCCGTAGGGTTGGAAAGGAGGGTAATCGGATCTGTGTTGAAGTGGCAATCTCTCTTTTCTTTCAGAGTTGGGCAAAATTCTAATATATGGAGCACGGTTGTTGTTGAGTTACAGAACGGGCAGCAGATGGTACTGTTTCTTCCGAGGAGGTGCGCATGCGTCAGTATAGTATGTCCAATCCGTAGGCGAATGTAAGGTGTTATAAAATTGGTTGCTACTGTTGATGGGTATTGCGGTTTGATTCTGGCTGTGTTAACTATTGAGTAATGGTGGTTATATGAGATCCAATCGAGTGCCAATTTAGAGAGCCTATTTTGGTGTATGAGTCGGAATATATCAGATTTCATGAAGAAACTGAATGTAATTGTGGGCGTGTTGGATGCATTCTTTGCTAGTAAATCAGCGTAATTATTTCCGGATAATCCAGTGTGGCTTGGGACCCACATTATCTTAATTTTATTTTCATATTTAATAAGATATTCTCTAATTGCAGTGATGATGTTAGTGTGGTTGTTGCAATTTTGAATGGCTTGGAAACATGATAAGCTGTCGGTGCATATGACATATTTTCCAGGGCTTTTTGTGGCATGTAGAACAGCATGTAAAATCCCAGTGGCTTCAGCAATGAATATCGAACAAAAGGGGAAAAGTAGTCCATATGAGATTGGCTTTCCTTTCTCGCTAACGACCGCAAAAGAGGTTTGGATTTTTTTTGAACCATCCGTGAATATAAATCTCCAACTGCCATGTTTCAGAGTATTCATAATTTCACAAAATTCTGATGCATAGATCGCATTAGGTGTGGTGGATTTAGGCAAACGAGCTAGGTTATCAATAAACGTGTTTATTGGAATCAACCATTGAGGATGACGACGTTTAGGAAGTTTAGCAGGTTTTAGTGGTAAGTTGTTTATTTTGGCAAAAAAGGTGCATTTATATATAGCTGACTCAACTTTTGGAGGTCGGATACGAGTTGATGATGAAGAAAAGGCATCTTGAAGCACATGGTTAGAACCAAGGATGATCTTCGGGTATAATTTGTATGTGGTGTCTTCCATATTGTCTATCAGAGAGGGAAGACCGGACTCTGCTAACATATTTTTGATTGGTGACGTGGGGAATGCTCGAAGCGATCTTCTAACAGCTGAGTGATACGGTGCAGCCAACAATTTTAGATGAATTTTTGAATGATGCCCATATATTTCAAGAGCGTAATTGATGACGGAGAGTATGAGTGCCTTGACAACATTAATTAGCAAAGATGGGCCAATGAGCAAACGCTTGCATGCTAGGTACCTAACAGTATTTGAGTTTTTAGTAATTATATTTCTAATATATATTTAATATGTTGTTTGAATGCATATTTACTATCTAGAATTAATCCAAGAAACTTAAGTGTAGGAGAACATGAAATATTTACATTGTTACATTACTAATAAATGTATATATTACTTATTTGCTTAATAAATTTAAAAAGAAAAATATCCATATGCATGAATAGAGGAATTTTTGCGAAAAAGAGGAATTTCAGCGAATTGCCTTATCATCAGATGGCAGCGCTCCATTTCGTCGTAATTTTTAGTAAACAAATGAGGTTGAAACAAGTGTAAAATGTTATTTTTAAAATAAAGATTTTTTGGGTAAAAACCTGCTAAAAGAGAAAAATGTTGATTTATTTAAAAGATTATAGTGCAATTTAATTAATTTGAAGTGAAAAATGTGAAAAAAGTGTGTTTAATGTGGTGAAATAGCTCCTTGAAATGGTCCAATTTTGCGAATTTTTGAACTTTAAGGCCGAATATCTCCTAAACTAGGCGTTTGCGGACCCTATAACCCTATATGTTTTTTAATCAGGAGGACTTCCTCTTTCCAACGGTACCTTCAAATCGCGTCGCCAAAGAAATCGGAATTGTGCCGTCAGCGGCAACTATATATATATATATATTTTCGTGATCTGGAGAACGTCACCTTTCCAGTGATACCTATTTTATTCCCGAAATCCGGGGATGCTATTCTAAATCCCAGCCATAAATATTCGATAAATATTCGTGAATCAGAATTAAAAACGAATTTTTTAAGACATTTCCCGTGAAAATTGGTGCAAATTGGATTTAAAAATAACAATCACTGAAATCACAGAAATTGAAAGATCACAATATCGCTCATCCGAGCCATATACATAATCTCGATATCGATAACCACTTCCATTCGACCATTCCCATTCCTATTTATAACATTACCCCACTCCACATGGAAAAATGCATACTTTTAATTGGGGAACTTTTCGGGCTTAAACTTTTATCTCCAAATTACAAGTCTCCCGCGATCACCACCATCTTCCAATAATGATTTTAACCAGTTGATGTAACTTAGGCACTGACTAATTTAAATTGTTCTCAAAAGTTAAGTATTATTGTAAAGGTAATTTAAATAATATTCATATAAACAATAAACTTTTTGTGCAAAGAGTATCATTACAAATTAGTTATACTAGACTTACTTTGTATTTACTTCGTCCTTCACTTTTTAAAATAGAACTATCTACCCGCCTAAAAATCGATATCACAATATACATATGTATATATGTATGTATACTACTATTTTACCGTGTTCAAACGACTAATCTTTTGTCGCTCATTGTGATGGAACAATATTTTGAATACAAGCAATACAACACGACAATAAAAATTTCCGAACATACCGTATACATACATTTGGGGTCGGCTTTAGTATCGCGCCGGTAAATTTTGGCTTACTGTACCTAAACGAGAGAACCAAATTGAAAATTTTAAACACGCATGTATGCTTAAATTATCGAACTTTATTTTAAAACATATTTTATAAAAATCGGTTCACAAATTTTTCCACAAATTCATTTTAAAAAAATGCTATTTTTAGCAAATTTCTAAATATATGCTAGTGTATTTTCATCTGTTGTGCATTGTACCAAACCAATTATGGATACATTTTCACGCACATATATTACTTATGAATTATAAAAACCACTAGTAATGTTTTTAATTACTTTATATTGTTAATTTCTTTGTAAATCTTTAAATAAAATACATCTTTTTCTGCATTGAGTTCGCTAATGCGAAAAACCAAAATGACTGCCTAATTTGAACTGTCAAATTACCGAGAAAGCACGAACAAAAGGAAAAAAATAAACCCACTTAGCAATAAATGTATGAAGTGAACGCGAAAAGGTATTCAATGCGAAAATACTGTGGATGGCGTAGCCGGTGTTAGACCGGCCAGGGTTATTATTTTAAAGCGCGGCCGAAGGCCCCCTACGCAAAAAAGAGTACTATGCGAAAAAAATCTGATACACCCCGGTGTTGGACCGACCAGGATTATTTTTTTTGAAGCGCGGCCGAAGACCGCCCACGCAAAAATGAGTTCTATGCGAAAAATGTCTGGCTGGGTTGCATTGGTTTCAGTTTGTATGGAAAAATGAGCAAAAACACTGATTTTTGGTCATTTTCAAAGGGCTCCCTACAGGTCTATAGGAGCTCTAGAATGTCGAGGGGGGGGTTTATTAAAAAGTTCGATCCTTCCTCTTTCCAATAACGATACTTAACCGGCGCGATACTAAAGATTCCACTTCATTTGAAACTGAATACCCTTGCAATCATAAAAAAAACTTCAAAATGAAAAGGAATTCAGGAATATGTAGAAGCGGACTGTAAAGAAGAAGAACACAAAGTGTACCACCCGATCACGTGCGACATGGTCGTTTACCTCTCCTAACCTAAAATAAAATAGATTTCGACGACAAAAGAGTCGGGTATGATCGTAATTTTCGAATTATACAAGTTTTTTTAATTTAGGAGAGGCGAATAAAAAGATAATATTGTTTTAGTATGCAATTCTCCATTTAATTTTAATTTACAATTCCCACGGTTCTACGCACCGAAATTGACTCGGATTTCATCCGACCAAGGGCTGTTATGTCGGCGATCTAACCCCGTTTGGATCGGTGAGTGTTAAATTTTGTTTGTCGTTATTGGAGCAATGCCTTGCAACAGGGTTGCTCCGTATCCTCCTGACTCGTGCTGACATTGAGTCCAACCCGGGCCCGAAGGAATTTTTTTGCTGCGTTTGCGCAAAAAGGCTCCATCCAAACTCAACCTCTGTTAGGTGTAATACATGCAATGGATGGAGCCATCTTAAGACCTGCTCAGGCCTTAAGATTCACAGGGAGTGGACCACGAGTTACGTGACCCCTTGTTGCCTACGCAATACTGCGACTCTGGCTTCAACGACTGTGCAATCTGCACAGAGTTCGCGCGCTGCCACTTCCACGGTCCCAAGGTGCTCAAACAGCCAACATATCTGCCACTATGACAACCGCCCCTGCGCGTTCTGCAGCTGCAGCAAATAGCACCTACACGTCATTTCCTCACCACAGGATCACCCACGGACACCCGCGACAAACCCCTAATCTTCTATTTAACTGCAACGGACTCCAGAGTAAGATTGAGGAGCTAGTTGAACTTATGAATCGGGAGCGCGTGTCGATAGCTGCGGTCCAAGAAACCAAACTAAACAGTCGCTCAGATATTCTGAGTTGTGCCGGTTTCAACGTGATACGTAAAGATTGCGAGCGAGATAATGGTGGTGGCCTAGCCTTCATATTGCACAACACCGTGCACTATCGTCTAATCGATGAAGACATCGACCGCAGGGAAACTAACCGGTGTTAACTCTCGCATCAGACCATCTCAATCGAAAAACCTTCCGATTTCGTTTCTGTGGACAACCGCACCTTCGTTAACTTTAACAAAGCTAACTGGGACGGCTTCACAGAAGCACCTTCAACGTTCTAACCATTCCTTCAGACGCATGCGTTGGCGAACGTCAATTCCGCAAGGTGATCGCAGCAGCTACCGCTCGCTTCATCCCGGTTGGACGAATAGCGGAAATCCGCACTAATTTCTCAGCAGAAGTAGCCGTTTTAGCTAACGAGCGCGACACCTTACGCCATGCCAATCCGGGGATCTATAAATAAGGGATCTCAGTTTGGAGATTCGGCGTATGGTAAGCCATTATAAGCGGACGAAATGAATGGGCTACTGTCAAAGCTTTGTCTAACCCGAAGAAACATGACGACCGAGTTGAAGTTCAATTCTATGGTCATGCCTCTTCGGACCCGAAGAAGTGCGCGAGCTATTATAGCCGGCAGTTTACACTGCTCCCTTCGGAAGACAAAGCCAAACGATGTGTTAAGCGACTGCTGCGTAAAATGCCAAACGACGGCGTGCCACTTACTTTCACCGATGAGGAGGTTCAGGGTGTCATCAACAAATCAAAATTCTTCAAATCCATTGGCCCTTATTGAATCAACTTACTTAGGCTAAAGCATCTAGGCTCAACGGGAGTAAGTTATCTCACCAAGGTCCTCCACCTGTTGCTGACCACTTCAAATACGCGATGTGTGGAAAGTCGAAAGAGTGGTCCCACTACTAAATCCTGGGAAACCCGCCAACAAAGGGGAATGTTATCGTCCGTTAACTCTCCTCTCCCCAATAGTGAAGACACTTGAGGCCTTGCTACTCCCGACCTTCACTCACCACCTGAGCCTAGCCAGCCAACATCATCGATTCCGAAAAGTGCACAGCACCACCACAGCACTTAGTGCCGTAAACGCTCAGATAGTTCGTGGCCTCAACCAGAAACCACCCTGTGAGAGAACGATCCTTGTAGCGTTGGACTTGTTTTGACAAAGTCAACCACACAACGCTACTGCTGGATATCGAAAAAACTACGCTTCCTCCAGGACTGAAGAGGTGGATCATGAACTACCTGAGCGATCGACAATAATCTGTACTATTTCGAGGTAAAATATCTAAACTGCGAAGAATTAAACAAGGCGTTTCGCAGGGTGGTGTCCTCTCCCCGTTACTGCTTAACTTCTACATCTCGAAACTACCGCAGCCACCAGAAGGGTTTTCCATAACATCTTACGCAGATGATTGCACGGTATTGACGTCGAGCAATGAAACTGATGGCATGTGCTCGGAAGTAAACAACTACCTCTCCGACCTTTCTTGTTTCATCACTGCACGGAACCTCACACTTTCCCCCACTAAATCCACAGGGGCTATCTTTACGAACTGGACGAATGAGTATAGACTTGAACTTAATGTTGCAGTCGATGGCGTCAAAACTCCGACTGCCAATAACCCTAAGATTTTAGGTGAAACCTTTGATAGTCTATCCTCCTACAGAGCCGCAAAAAAATTCTCAAGTCGCCAGCCGGCAGCACATGGGGAAAAGAGAAAGAAATATTGTAGGCAACATACGAGCCAATCGGCCAGCTGGTCCGAGCGGAACTACCTCCTAGGAGTATCAAGAGGCCTTTCCTTGACTACGGCGACGACATCGTACAGTACGCCGACCGGACTTCTGACGCAACTGACTTCCGACAGGTACTGACCGCCATTCACAGTAGAGCCATCACCGACTCCCTTCCCGTGAATGGTGTTCTTGGAGTCAAACCACCACCCATCGCAGACGAAGAGCTCGAGTTACCGCGAGAAATGCGAGTGACCCTAGCGCAACTTCGTTCTGGATATTGTAGCAGGTTAAACTTTTACATAGCCAGAATAGACCCAGACATATCGATTGTATGGCCTGCATGCAACGAGTCTTCGCATGACACTGACCACCTCTTTGCATGCCCTACCAACCCCACCCTTCTAACACCCTTTTCCCTCTGGTCCGACCCCGTCGAAACAGCACGTTTCCTGGGCCTCCCGTTAGATGACGTCGACGACAACACAGATAACCCTCACCATCCTAACGGGGATTGATAACCGTTATAACAACAACAAAAACATGTTTTAATAATATGCTGTAATGATGCAGATGCTCCTAAGCTTTTCATTCACTTTTTGAAATCATAAAAATAAATAAAATTATTATTTATATGTAGGTCAGGATCACCAAAGTTATATCCCGTATAAATAGGACATTCCGTGGTGCAAGACTTCTAACCTGACTTATGTATGTATATATCAAGAAATGTATATTACATATTTTATAGCAAATTATTTAAAAAAAAAAAAAAATAGGGATATTCGGGATCTGTTATATTGGGTAAATTTTAGAATAGTATCTTCTCGATTTCGGAGTTAAAATGGGTACATACGATTAGAGAAAGTCCTCTAGCCCTTTCAGACCTGACACTAAACTACTGAATTTTTTCCCCCATTTTTAGAACATACAGTCTTTATGTGATATAAAAATATATTCTCCATCTAAATTTTTGTGTTTCAATTTCCTTCTAGGGTTTCGAGGAACCGCACATTTGATGCATCTCGGTCTGATTTCGTTTGAAATAAACAAACCCACACATGCTAAATTTTAAACTTTTTATTTATTTTTTCGTGTGATAAATAGTGAAACAATTCTTTTTCTTATTTAAGCATAAATATACATCGCACTTGGTGCATTGCGTACGCGTACGTGACTTACACTCTTTTCGACGGCACATACGGGCTGATTTTAGGTCAGATTCTTCTGGCCAGTGATTGATACCATCTAGCCGCTTTTCAGGGCATGGTTGGTCTGCTGGACGGTATCGTTTAGAAGGTGGAGTTAAATCAACGTCGCATAATTCTGATCCAGAGCACCACTCCACGTTCGTTTTAGTTTGATCTGGTACCAAAGCTTCTGCTAGCGCAAGCCGGAAACTTAGCAAATCGTGTATAACCTTAGTGTGGCATTCTAATTTCCCGACAAAAATTAAGATACTCCATTGCAACACGCTAAGTCAATAAAATGAATAATTACCTTTAGTGTCCACTTTCGGGTTTTAAAAAATGTTCGGTACGCTTCCATTTGTTGATCGCAAATGTCCACACCACCCATTAACTTATTGTAGTGCTGGACTATATTTGGACGAGCAACTTGGATGAATTTTTTTTCTTTTTTGCACAAACGACGAACGTCATCCACTGGACTGCAGCCAAATGCGGTTGAGGCCAGTAAAACTGACTTTGAGTCCTTCCATTGTACAACGACAACTTTGTCATTTGGATCACAAAATTCCTCCTTATCTCCTCTTTTCATTTTTTTGTCGTTGGTCAAACTGACACATTTTATGCGGTTTCGCATAATTGTTCCAGTTCCGTAAATTCCATTTTCCAGAAGCTTTTCTAACAGCGGCAAAGTAGTAAAGTATCTGTCAAAAAATACTTTTGACCCTTCTGGTAGGGTTTGTGTCAGACGCAAAACAAATGCGGGACCGATTCCAATATTTTCCTCTGGTAGAGGTGTTGTCTTGCCCTGATAAATCTCGAAATCGAGAACAAGTCCATCTGATGTGATCAATACTTCGTTTTTCAATCCAACGCCTCTTGGTTTGTTAGGCAAACTTTGACGAACTGGACAAGGACCAGTAAAGGGTATCATTTGTTCGTCTATGGAATATGCTCTCCCCTTTTTCTTGGAATTTTCAAACAGGCATTCCGCACTGCATCAATAATTGGTTGCACTCTCCAAAAAATATTGAGTCTTCTTTGGGTTTCAGGAACGTCGCTTGGAAAAACGACATGGAATGCTTCTCTTAACTTAAAAAATCTGTCGCGAGTCATTGTTTCCGCTACCAGTGGAATTTTAAATTTGTTCTGCCAATACATTCGAATTCTAGGAAAGTGAATGCAACCCATTGCAGTGTGCATTCCAAAAAAGTTTTTGATTTCCTTAGTGGTTGCTTTTAACATGCCACCTGCATTCGCAAATTCGTATCTATTAGTGCAATTAACCGCATTTTCGAAAAATACGTTATCAAAATATTTAGCGAAATATTCTAGAGGTGTCGGCGTATCTACTGCATAGTCCTGCAAAATCAAATCATATCCAAAGTGAAATTCAAAGTATTTAAAGAACACTTACTACAATTTTTCAACTTACAACTTCCTCTGCAACAGGCATATCGATAATTGGTTGGCAAAAAGGTTTCCTTCTCCAAATCGGTCGACGACTTGAACTCTGTAACACTGTCTATCAGAAGGTACATCTAAAAATCACACCATCATACTAACCGGTTCAATATTTTCTTCGTGACCTAACTCAGGAAGCACTGCACCTACGTTTCCTTCAATATCTGCTTCTTCCTCGCCTTCACTGTCGGTGCTGTCCTATGGCTCATAATTTTTGTCTCGTTCTTCATCATCGCTGCTAAAATCGGGGGCGTCTGAGGCCTCTAGCACTGCCAAAATATCATCATCTGTAAGCATTTCTTTGAAATGAAATGCAAGAAAAAGCACTTGTGTTTAGTTACTTAAGAGCTGATACGCACAATTGATGCACTTGTTGAAAAGTACGGCTAAAACATACTTACTTTGCATTGAATCACTCCTATTCATTTTAAATATTAGAACTTACTATTTTTTTTAGTTATAATATGCACTCTTCACTATTTTTTCACTAATAATATTTTAATAATATTAAATACAACTTACTGCCGCAGCTCTCTTTAAAAAAATCGAAATACGACTTAAGAATTTTATCACCACGTGGATAACGGTAAACCGAATAGCGAAACAGTGCAAAAAGAAAAGGTACACAAACATTTCGGTAGTAAAGATCTTGGCATTGAAACTTGACCGCACAATTGATGCATCACGGTCTGAAAGGGCTAGATAAAAAAAATATGTATATAATGTATACATATAGTTGCCGCTGATTTATTGTTTTAGAGATATTTGCATTTAAAGTTCACAAATTCAACGATTTAAAATGCGTGTTTCCTCGATTTTTTAATGAATTTCATACTTAAATTTTTAGTTTGTATATCCACTTACACTTTACTTATGTGTTTCTATTAATTTATTTTAGTTTAAATTTTACAAAAATAATTTTTATTTAATAGTTAACTTGCTTTCAATTCTTGTTGTTCACACAATAACAAAAGGGTTGCATTCTAACAAAAGAAATAAAGTAAACAAATAATACCCCAATTGCAGAAAATAAATAACACCTTATTAGTTTTTCGCAAAGAATTCCTCTCTGTGACCTTCTGCCGCGCTTAAAAATATAAGCCTAATCGGACCATTACCAAACGTCTTCAGTTTTTTCGCGTTGAGCTCTTTTTATGTTATTATAAGGAATTAAAGCGAGTTTTTCCCTATTTAATACGAAACAAATGTGTAAAATTCATTATAAATAAAAAACATATAATTTAAATAGTTGAATTTTTTAGCCTTAATAATTTTATGTATAAATTTTCTTAATCTGAAGAACCTCTTCTATTCTCATTTTAGTCCCAAAATCTGGGGATGCTATTTTAAATCCCAGCCGCTGTATCGGACACTTTATTATGTATTCGTTGTTTCTGGGAGTTTTATAGTAAATGTAGTAAAAATCTATATAAAAAAAAATTAATTCTGTAAAAAAATTTAACAGTGCGATCGTATTGTAATTGTGGTTTTCCGTTCATTTTTGGAAAAGAAAAAATAAGGCGCCACGAAAGCTCAACAAAAAATTGGCAGATAAAAAAGTTGTGCAAATTATTTTTGATCTTCTAGTTATAACTCCTTTGGGGTAGCGACGGTGTTGTCGACAAGCCAGAGTTATTTTGAAGATGATATTGACAAGTCACTTTCACTTTACTATTATGACTCCTTTGGGGCAGCGACGGTGTTGTCGACTACCCAGAGTTATTTTGAAGATGATATTCACGCTTTGAGTTTCATTCTAAAACTGATTTATTTTATAATTTGTAAGCTTATTTTTGCCGTCGCTGCTGCCGTTTGCTCGACGTTATTGCTTGCATAGGCACACCCACGCTCATGTATCGAACTGATCGAATTACTACAGTTGACCAAGCATTTTGACTTGTTTACATAATTTGGTCGCGCATGAAGTGAACGATGCAGACTGCATGCTTTGCAATTTTTGGCAGCATGAGCGCTTCAGTGCGTTAACTATTGTTAACTACTCCCTCCTTCAAAACATGGTCGTCCTCGGCCATACCCAACCTTTCCATCACTTGACGCACCGCCTTAGAATTTTCTCTTCCAGCAAGGATTATGGCGATTGTGGCACAAATTACTGCGGCTACTAGTGGTGCAGCAATCGTTCGTATGCGTAATTCAGCGATGTGCCGCAAGTTTACTTCACTTAGCTTGTGAAGAAATGGTAGGCTTAGTAGGGTATGATGGGAGGTTATGTTGATCCGTGCGGAGGCAGACTGTTGTGGGAGTCTCTTCGGGTATCCATTGAGAGTAACGTATTTGGTGCCATTGATAAAAGCGGTGCTTTCGAATGTAACAAGATAAGTGCCATTAATAAAAATTTCAGGGCCATCATCTATGCTAGCCATGACTATTGCATCGTTTATCAAAACTATACCATCGTCGACGACGACAATGGGGGATAAGTCGCTGGGCTTGGTGGCACAGTGTGCTACAGCGCCAGAGTGTAGGCCTTGTGCGCAAGTTTCAGTTTCGGCTTCTTTACAGAACGTTGCCATTGGTGTATCAATACAGGATATAACAGCGGTAATGTTGCCTCCGCAGTCAGCTATAATGTTGTCCGGTAAATGCAATATACGGCCAGCAAGCGATACAGGAAAAATAGTAATATTCTTACATAATAACTTAGGTCTAGGAAAACCGATAATAAAGCTTACAATTTCCTTGCTTGCTAAAACCTTAACTCTAGCTATGCTAAACAATTGGGTTATTGTAACTCCTATGAAACTCTCCTTCATAACCGCCTCCAAATCATCTGCATCAATAATAGCAGGGTTTATTACATTAAATTTATTCAGTGTGATTGCAATTATTAAATTTTGAATCTCTAGTGTTAAAATTCTGTTTCTAGCCCAAAGTGTTTCATAGAGGTGCGATGAATCTATTTCTTCCCTTTTTTTACACTGAGAATTTTATTGACCGTATTCGTAAGGGCGTTAATTTGTTCCTGAGTTCTGGAATTAATGACGATCTGTCTATTGTTTGACCGTATTAGCTCTTGCTCCGTTAGTCTTGTTTGTAACAAGTCATCGAAGTCAGGCGTGCCGGCTATTACCTTCAGGGCGGACCCCAAAAAGTTTGGGCTCCCAGCATGCCTATGGTGTACTCCTAATGTCCATAATAAAGTACGTAAATGTCTGGTGTCTACCTCTAGGGCCTTCCTCATGTGTGATTGTGGGAAGACGCTAATCAAGTCTGTGGTTTCTTGTATGTACTGTCCATATTCCGTTAAATTTGATATGTGCCTTATGTACCTCGTCTCGTTCCAAATTATTGCAGTACCGTCCAGGATCGGTATGTAGTCCGCGTGCGAGTAGTCCGTAAATTTGGAAGCCGTCAGCGCAGCCCAAGTCAAAAGGGCCCAGTATGCCTGAAATTCAAAAAAATTAAAATTATGCAAAAAAAAAGGTATTATGCCAGGAGTTTCACTTGAGGTTGTCCTTGTGGATCCCCTCCCTTTAATAAGAACGGTTGTTCCTAGATCAGCGTCTATTCTTTCCTCGACGTACAGTGGAGTGACCTTGTCACCTAGTCTATTGTTGGACTTTACCAGGACCTTTTCTCCAACTTCGAAGATTCTATTTTGGCGGTGGGCATTACTCCGCTCTAGTCTGGCAGCAATATCCGGGAAAATGTCTAAGTTGGCATGGATGACCTCAATCGGCTTCATGCCCGTCACTGAATGGAACGTTCTATTATATTCCACGGCGGCCTGAAGAAAGAGTTCAACTACGTCTTGTATCTGCCTTTGCAGTTTTAGATATCTGGCGATTTCCACGAGGGTGCTGTGGAATCTTTCCACTTGCCCGTTTGACGTACTGTGCAACGGTGGCGCATTTACTATGTTGATGTCGTATTGGCTTTTCAGCAATGATCGAATTGTATCTGAATTAAATGAAGGTTCGTTGTCACAGTACACAGTTTCTATTTTAGGAAAAATGTTAATGATTTGCAAAATGCCCGCTTTTACGTCTGCGATAGTGCGTGACGCCACTGGCTGAACCAAGGCAAACTTGGAGAACTTGTCTAGGGCTGTTAAAAAGTGTTTTCCTGCAGTTGAAAAGATGTCAATGTGGATCAATTCTCCTACACGGGAAGGTATAGGCGTAACAAACATCTCTTGCTTCTTTGGATGCCTATCATACTTCGCCTTTCCACACACTTTGCAGTTTACAACAATTTCTGACGCAATTTTGCCCATTATCGGGAAATAGTAATCGAGTAGAATCTGCTTTACATTCTCCTGAGCGGCTCTATGTGCCCTATTGTGCTCCATCGTTACTATCTCCTTTTGCTCGTCTTTGTTAACAACATATGTTACCATATTCTTGCAGTGCCAGAATTTGGTGGCAGGGAAAACTCTGACCAAGTCATTCTGAATGCGTGCCAAAACGTGCAGGTTGCAGTGTAAAGCATTTACTACGTCCGGCTTTACGACTTCTTTCACTACCGCTAGCAATTTAAGCCAGTCGTTAAAGATGATCTGATGACGAGTCTTTGTGCCAAACAAGATAAATGTCCGTTTTGTGGGTGTAGAAGACTCTTCTATAACTATCTGATTCCTGAAGCAATTCAGGGGCTTATCGATAGTCTCAATCACATGAGTTAAAGATATTTCACTACGTGCTGTTGCTGCATCGGACTGTGCAGATTCTTATAAAACGTTAATACTTTGACGAGATAATGCGTCTGCAACGTAGTTTTCTTTCCCAGGTTTGTAAAATACCTTTGCTCCACTCTCTTCAATTCACGCTTTCCAACGTTTTATCTTGGAATTTGGGTTCCTATCCGAGACCGCGAAAACTAGAGGTTGATGATCTATATAGATTCGTATGTCACTCTTATCGTAGATGTAGTGCCGGAGGCTGTCCAAGGCCCAAACGATAGCTAATAGTTCCCTTTTGTTTTTCGCGTAGTTTATATAGGATAGGGTCCTTCAGCGTCCTCGAGATCATTGTTATGCGTCTATTTCCCTGAGATAGCACTGCACCTATGCCATTTGAAGAGGCATCAGTAGTCAAGTCGAATGGTTTTGAAAAATCTGGGTAATGAAGAATAACATCTTCGGAAGCAAGAATATTTCTAAGCTTATCAAACGCAGTCGTCTGGATTTCATCAAAGGATACTGGGATGGTTTTTGAACGGAACTTGCTAACTCTTCCGCTCTCCCCTTTTAACAAGCTTGTTAAGGGCCTTGCTATTGCTGCGAAGTCCTTTATAAAGTACCTATAGTAACTCTTCAGACCAATAAAGGATCTCAGCTCGAACAAGTTGCTTGGTTCCTAAAAATCTCTGATTGCTCTGACCTTGTCTGGGCTAGTTTTTGTCCCCTCTTTCGTAACAAAAAATCCCAGAATCGACGTAAACATATCAGGTTTTACCAATCATATCGCGCACAAACATCATCTATGGCCCTCTGGAAAATGCTAGAAGCATTCTTTAGCTTTAGGGAGGATGGAGTCATGTGTAGAAGTTCACGCAAGTGAGGAAAGTTCTCTGATCGCCATTCACTTGGGAGTGGCCAGAAACGATTCTTTTACATATGACTCAAGCAGTTCACGACCCCCGGTCTGTGACCAAGTATCCTCTGGTTAGCCAAGAACATCCGTTTGAAGGCGAGCTAAAGTGAGAAGGCGAAATATCCCCTACTTAGGGTTGTGCGCTGGGTTTGGGACCCGCCACGTAAAAAAACACACCAATGAAAACCAACAATCAGCCTCGGATGAGAGACCCCCCTTTTGATGACGACCATGGCAAGCGAAATAAGGACTACGAATTGAGGGCATGCACCTGGAATGTCCGGTCCCTTAATTGGGAAGGTGCCGCTGCCCAGCTGGTTGATGTCCTCGTGAAAATACAGGCAGACATCACCGCCGTCCAAGAAATGCGATGGACGGGACAAGGACAGAGACGAGTAGGTCCTTGTGACATTTACTACAGTGGCCATATAAAGGAGCGCAAGTTTGGTGTTGGATTCGTGGTGGGAGAGAGACTCCGTCGCCGAGTACTATCATTTACTCCGGAGAATGAACGTCTAGCCACAATCCGCATCAAAGCGAGGTTCTTCAACATATCGCTGATTTGCGCCCACGCCCCGACGGAAGAGAAGGACGATGTGACCAAAGATGCCTTTTATGAGTGCTTGGAGCGCACTTATGAGAGACGCCCCCGCCACGATGTCAAAATCGTGCTTCGCGACCTTAACGCCAGGGTAGGCAATGAAGGTATCTTTGGCACTACGATCGGTAAATTCAGCCTCCACGAGGAAACATCCCCAAATGGGTTGAGTCTGATCGACTTCGCCGGGGCCCGAAATATGGTTATCTGTAGTACTAGATTCCAGCATAAGAAGATTAATCAAGCTACCTGGCTGTCTCCGGATCGAAAAACCACCAACCAGATCGATCATGTTGTGATAGACGGAAGACACGTCTCCAGTGTTTTAGATGTGCGTGCGCTCCGAGGTCCTAACATCGACTCGGATCACTATATTGTTGCAGCCAAAATTCGCACCCGCCTCTGTGCAGCAAAAAACGCACGCCAACAAACACAAGGAAGGTTCGACGTCGAGAAGCTGCAATCACAACGGACAGCCGAACGATTTTCTACTCGCTTGCACTCCTGCTCTCTGAGAGCACTCGTCAACAACTCGGTATAAGGGAACTGTGGGACGACATCTCAAACTCCTTACGTACAGCTGCAACCGAACCCATTGGTTTTCATAAAGTGCAAAAGAACAGCTGGTACGACGAGGAGTGCCGTGTCACAGCGGAGAGAAAACAGGCTGCCTACCTCGCAACGTTACGATCGACCACAACACGTGCGGGATTGGATAGATACCGAGAGTTGAAGAGGGAAGCGAGACGCATTTGTAGACAGAAAAA
Organism: Bactrocera zonata; assembly: GCA_037783105.1. Taxonomy (NCBI): domain Eukaryota; kingdom Metazoa; phylum Arthropoda; class Insecta; order Diptera; family Tephritidae; genus Bactrocera; species Bactrocera zonata. Next base: position 97,416 of record JBAWJQ010004574.1, on the reverse strand, counting down.
GAAAGAGGCCGAAATGCGTGAGTACGAAGAGCTTGATAAGCTGGCCGACAGGGGTAATGCTCGAAAATTCTACGAAAAGATGCGGTGACTTACAGAAGGTTTCAAGACCGGAGCATACTCTTGTAGAACCCCCAAAGGTGATCTAGTCACCGATGCCCAAAGCATACTTAAATTATGGAGGGAACACTTCTCCAGCCTGCTGAATGGCAGTGAACGTACAACGCCAGGAGAAGGCGAACCCGATTCCCCAATCGATGACGATGGAGCAGACGTTCCATTGCCCGACCATGAAGAGGTTCGAATAGCAATTGCCCGCCTGAAGAACAGCAAAGCGGCAGGGGCCGAAGGATTGCCGGCCGAGCTATTCGAACACGCTGCCGAGGAACTGGTAAGGAGCATGCATTAGCTTCTTTGTAAAATATGGTCGGACGAAAGCATGCCCAACGATTGGAATTTAAGTGTGCTATGCCCAATCCTTAAAAAAGGAGACCCCACAATCTGCGCCACCTACCGTGGGATTAGCCTCCTCAACATCGCATATAAAGTTATATCCAGCATATTGTGTGAAAGATTAAAGCCCACCGTCAACAAACTGATTGGACCTTATCAGTGTGGCTTTAGACCTGGCAAATCAACAACCGACCAGATATTCACCATGCGCCAAATCTTGGAAAAGACCCGTGAAAGGAGAATCGACACACACCACCTCTTCGTCGATTTCAAAGCTGCTTTCGACAGCACGAAAAGGAGCTGCCTCTATACCGCGATGTCTGAATTTGGTATTCCCGTAAAACTAATACGGCTGTGTAAACTGACGTTGAGCAGCGCCAAAAGCTCCGTCAGGATCGGGAAGGACCTCTCCGAGCCGTTCGATACCAAACGAGGTTTCAGACAAGGCGACTACCTATCGTGCGACTTCTTCAATCTGCTGCTAGAGAAAATTATTCTAGCTGCAGATCTTAAACGAGCAGGTACGATCTTTTATAAGAGTGTACAGCTACTGGCGTATGCCGATGATATTGATATCATCAGCCTCAACACCCACGCCGTTAGTTCTGCTTTCTCCAGACTGACTGAACAAGGAAGCAACGCAAGTGGGTCTGGCAGTGAACGAGGGCAAGACGAAATATCTCCTGTCATCAAACAAACAGTCGTCGCACTCGCGACTTGGTTCTCACGTCACTGTTGACAGTCATAACTTTGAAGTTGTAGATAATTTCATCTATTTAGGAACCAGCATTAACACCACCAATAATGTCAGCCTGGAATTCCAACGCAGGATTACTCTTGCCAACAGGTGCTACTTCGGACTGAGTAGGCAATTTGAAAGTAAAGTCCTCTCTCGACGAACAAAAGTCAAACTCTATAAGTCGCTCATAATTCCCGTCCTGCTATATGGCGCAGAGGCTTGGACGATGACAACAGCCGATGAGTCGACGTTACGGGTTTTCGAGAGAAAGGTTCTGCGAAAGATTTATGGTCCTTTGCGCATTGGCCACGGTGAATATCGCATTCGATGGAACGATGAGATGTACGAGATATACGACGACATTGACATAGTTCAGCGAATTAAGAGACAGCGGCTACGTTGGCTAGGTCATGCTTTCCGAATGGTCGAAAACGCGCCAGCTTTGAAAGTTTTCGACGCAGTACTCGCCGGGGGAAGCAGAGGAAGAGGAAGATCCCCACTTCGTTGAAAAAACCAAGTGGAGAAGGTCCTACGCTACGCTTGGGATATCCAATTGGCACCACATAGCAAAAAGGAGGAACGACTGGCACGCTGTTTTTAACTCGTCTTTAACCGCTTTAATCATCGGCGTACTTCGTAGAAGTTTGTACCTTCTCTGTTTAGTTCTGCAGCTCGAATTGGATTCGCCATCTTCTAAAGTTATACCTTCACTGCCATTCAGCAAGCTGGAGAAGTGTTTCCTCCGTAATATTAGTATGCTTTTTTCGTAGAATTTTCCCTGCAGGCTAGCTTGTCACACTCTTCGTATTCACGTATTTGCCTTTCTATTTTTGGTCTGCAAAATGGTCTCGGCTTACTCTATCCCATCCCGCACGTGCTGTGGTCGATTGTAACGATGCGAGGTAGGCAGCCTCTTTTTTCTCCGCTGTGATACGGCCCTCCTCGACTTACCATGTGTTCTTTTACTTTTCCCGAATATCAATGGTTTCGTTTACAGAAGTACGTACGGAGCTTAAAATGCCGTCCCATAGTTCCCTTATACCGAGTTGCTGGCGAGTGCTCTCAGAAAGCGGGAGTAGAAAAGTAGCGAGTAGAAAACCGTTCGGCTGCCTGTTGTGATTGCAGCTTTTCTACGTCGAACCTTCCTTGTGTTTGTTGGCGTGCGTTTTTTGCCGCAGGGAGGAGGGTGCGAATCTTGGCTGCAACAAGATAGTGGTCCGAGTCGATGTTCGACCTCGGAGCGTACACACTTCTAAAACTCTCGGGACGTATCTTCCGTCCATCACAACATGATCAATCTGGTTGGTGGTTTTCCGATCCGGAGACAGCCAGGTGTATTTCTATGCTGGAATCTAGTACTTCAAATGACCATGTTTCGGGCCCCGACGAAATCAATCAGCCTCAACCTACTTGGGGACCCTGGCGTTAAAATCGTGTGTGTACTGTGTAATTCAAAGTGATCTGAATTCTGCCACATATAAGTTAAAAGAAAAATGTGTGAACAGTGTGTTAAATATACCAAACATTCATGTATAATCATAAATTAATGAGAACAATCACTTTCCGGTCACGGATTTGTTATTGATTATTTGGGTGCCCAACTAATTGGGAAGCAGACACCTGTATTTAAGTTTTTATGAGTCACTTATAGCACAACCAGTGAAAAACGTAATAGCAGAACCAGTGAAAAACGCTACTGACTTTCTTCCTTTTCCTTCCTCATCGGCAATATGTGTGCACAGTAAAAACGTGGTAAAAACGCAGAAATCAGCCATATTTGTTTGTTTTCATTTGAACAATGTTGCCATTGCCCAATATGCATATATAGTTTTGAGCACATCTATGTTTCCAATTACAATTTTTTACAATATAAAATATTAAAACTGAAAACAAACTATTCAAAATAGTTTATGTATTTATAAATAATAGCATTCCAAATGTTGCGAATTCTCACGTCATCCCACGTCAAAGCGAGAAGGGAGTAGCGTTTTTCACTGTTTAGTTACATTGCGCGCCCATAAGATAGGTCATGCCAGCTGACTCGGGCCACGATTTTACGTTTTTCACTGGTTCTGCTATGATGATTAAAATAACTCAAAATCAGAGTCGAATGCTATTATTTATTAATATATAAACTATTTTGAATAGTTTGTTTTCAGTTTTGTTATTTTATATTGTAAAAAATTGTAATTGAAAACAAAGATGTGCTCAAAACTATATATGCGCATTGAGCAATGGCAATTTTTTGAAGCCTCTAAAGCAGGCAGGTAAAATATTTCCTTTTTCCTCCCCAGAGCATAAAATAACGCAAGATTCTTTGCTGTTATAAGCAACTTGGTTCCGTTTTCCTGCGTTATGTTTATTTTCAATTAGTTATTTTATTGTTTTTATAATCCGCTGTTGAGTGTCAAACTCATAGCATAACCTATGTGTGACATTATGCTAGTACATGTTTTCCTCAGCTTTTATATTAGGCGTATTTTATTTGCCCAGCAAATTTGGCTATTGGCTTATTTTGTATGGAAAACTTAGTCAACATAATTATGTTGGCTTGTCATAAGCTATCATAGCGTGTATGTTGAACTAAAGGCAATATGCTATGATTTTTCCAAAAACACAGTAGTTGGCAATAACGATAAAGTTCATTTTGACAGATGAAAATGTAAACAAACCAAAATTACAACATCTTGCGTATTTGTTTTAGTTAAATTTAATACAATTATAAAGACATGTTATAATTTTTTTGTATTAAAATCATCAAGTCAACAAAATAATTATATGTACAAAATAAATATATGTATATAGTAATTTATTCTCCCTTTTACAAATTGAAGAATTAAAACTAACCTTTTCTCCACATTATATATTTTGAAACAAATTGAATATCAGCTGACTACTTAGTTTTTAAGCGAAAATATGAAATAAACTAAGTGCATTTTATTTATCCATGATTCTAATAGCTAAATCATTGTGTGTATTAGTATAAAGTTTAGTACGAAAACGATATGTCTGTCTTTGGCATAACGTAACACCAGAGAACGTATATTTATAGAGAAGGTCAAGCGTGTAAACTGCCAAAATTAACAAAATGCGATGAGTGCGTTTCACCTCAGCTAGCTAAGAAGGAGAAATTTTTAACAGTGGCGCGTGAACAGAGCTGAGCATTAATTGAAAATTATGCTCAAAAACATACATTGTTATTACAGACTATGTTGGCCTTTTGCTTATATTTTTATATGCTTACATGTCATCATATTAATTGATATGATTATCATTTTGCGAATTTTTATGAATACATGCAAAACTCATAACATTCTAATTAATTTATGCTACTTTCAAAATATATATTCGTAGTTAATGTGTGAATAACAGTTAATTTTTAAATATTTCTTATATTTGGTAATATAATATAATTTCATATATGAATATGTTTGTATATATGCGATATACATATGTATATGAGGTCCTAAAAACTTAATATATTACAATAATATTGTATGTAAATTACATTTCTTCATTCAAATTTTCATACGCATCTACATATTAGCATATAATTACATACATATGTAAATAAGTACAATTCAAATTCAAATCGTGATATTATCATTTATCAATAAAAAGTGTGCGCGCACTGCTCTATATGTGTGTACATGCATACATATGTGTACGACATTGCCGAATAAATAATGTATACACAAACCAACATACAAATATGCGTACACATGTAAATATGTGCGTTTTACGTGTTTTTTACGCTCTTGGATTATTTGCTGAATAATCCTAGTTTTTCACAGTGAAAACACTAGATTTTTATGTTAAGACTTACCGGAATTCCGGACGATCCAAGTGGATACTAAACCCAAAAAATAGATAAGTACAATTTAACTTAAACAAAATTTATTTTGCAAATACCTTGCCCCGTTTTGCGGCCAATTTCCAAATTTTTTAGTAATAATTTTTATTTCCCCTAATAACAGCGAATCAAACTTGCGCTAGTTTTTAATTTGCCGTTTTTGCCTTGTTCTCCGTTTTTTCTTTTCCGCTTTTTCTCCTTTTCGTTTTGCTTTAGGCATTGCCAATCATCTATAATATAAGTTAGGTTTTATCGGCAGGGACTGAACGTACCCTCTTACAGGTGTACCCAAACTATTTTCTCACTGAGGTGTGGCCTCCGAGGATAGTATGGGGCGTACACCAGAAAATCCTTTTCGGAGGAATTAGAAAATTTTGAGAACGCCCCCAAACGGCAGAAATGAGGAATCCACCGCTGCTGGATCAACATTTAGTGAAACTACTGACCGGGCGAGCAAAAGCGAAGAGAAATTGCTAAATAATGAATCCTCCAACTATTTCAACAAGCTGGGTTGCAAAATAAAAGAATTAGAAAATATGATGGCTGTTCAAATGCACGTAAACCAGGCGATTTACTTAGTAGCATAATGTGCTTATATAATAAAGCCGAGAAACCGGTAGAAAAAACTATGGTTGAGAAAGCAACACAGCTTTCTCATATTTTCAAAGAGATTAATACCCCAAAGCGACTGCGAGGAGCATCGGGAGAGCTACCCCCCACAAAAACTCCAAAAAAGGCTATTGAAAAGGGGCAATAAATGACCAGCGCGACCACGAAAGTGACAGATATTACGAGTCAACATAACTCATGTGAAAAATGGGTGGATGTTGTTAAAAACAGAAAGCCGATTCAGAAGAAAATAAGAACGAAACCGGACGCCATCATTATAACATAAAAGGAAGGGTCGTCGTATGCTGATATTCTCCGGAAGATAAAAAGCGACAGCGGTCTTGAATAGTTGGGATCAAACGTGACCTACATAAGAAAAACGATGTAAGGAGACCTACTGATTGAGCTAAAAAACAGCTTCCTCTTACGGCTCTCTTTAGAAACTAAAGGCAAAACTCCCATTGTAATAGCGGGGGATTTTAATGCATGGTCGACTGCATGGAGCAGCAGATATACAAACCATCGCGGGCGCCTAATTAAAGAATTCCTAAGTCAAACGAACCTAACAATAATAAACAGTGGAACGCGAAACACGTACCAAAAAGGAAACAAAGGATCCATAATTGACATTATGTTCGCAAATGATTCCCTCAGAAAGCATATAAAATGGACAGTGGCAAATATATACACACACAGTGATCATATGGCGATTAGAGCTCAAATTTCGTGCACCCCAGAGCTGGAACCCCTCAGCAGAAACACTTCACGAAGTCGAAGCTGGAAACAACAGGAGTTCGATCCAGACCTTTTTGAGCTAGTCTGGAGTGCATCTAGAGAACCAGAAGACGACGCCGCCCATCTGGTATATACTGTGCGAAAGAAACTGGTCGCAGCATGCGATGCAACAATGCGCAGAACAATACATCATAACAAACGGAGGCCTGTATATTGGTGGAATGTGGAAATTTCCACGCTGAGAAAGCTTTGTCACTTAGCTAGACGGCGTCTACAACGTAACCAGGTTGAAACGAACGAAAATCGCCTGAGAGAAGAATTTAAAAGCCACAAGAAGCTCCTGAAGTCAGCAATTACCCGGAGCAAAAAGTCTTGTTTTGAGAAGCTCTGTAAAAGAAACAAACATGGGGAACTGCTTACAAAATCTGTATGTCAAGATTTAAAAATAAGCAGCAGTAACCGAAAGATGCAACTTTTATGGGAAAAGTCTTCGAAACATTAATCCCGTACATGACCGGATTTCATATGCCAAGCGACAAAACGAAGCTACAGAGTCACCTCCGTTAGTCACAGAAGAAGAGCTCCTGGCCATAGCAAAAAAAATAAAAAACAACAGGGCACCTGGATTAGATGGCATACCTAATAGAGCCCTGAAGGAAGCTATAAGGTCAAAACCTCAACTGTTTACTAAAATGTACAACGCTTGTATAAAGGAAGAGGTGTTCCCCGACTCGTGGAAAGTACAGCGTTTGGCTCTACTCCCAAAACCAAGGAAACAACCTTCATCGTACCGACCTTTGTGTATGCTCGATACAAAGGGTAAAGTGTACAAAAGTATAATAAAAACCGCTTGGAGTTAGCAATCCAGAAAGCCGGCGAATTGTCAAGAGACAATACGGCTTTATAAAAAAGAGATCCACTATTGACGCTCTACGAGAAATTGTCGATACTGCGAAATGTGCAGTAAGTGGCAAAAGATGGAATGGTGGCACAAAAAAGTACTGCGCACTGATCACCATGGATTTCGAGAATGCGTTCAACACGGCAAAATGGGCACACACAATCAAAGCCCAGGAAAAAATTCTCGCTCGAGAATACCTCATAAATATTATAACGAGTTATTTTAAAAACAGAAGGCTGATTTATGATACGAACGAAGGAGCCAAAAACTACTCTATCTCGAGTGGAGTACCCCAAGGGTCAGTGTTAGGCCCGCTGTTATGGAACCTCATGTATGACGGAGTGCTAAGAAGACAGCAACCAAAAGATGTGAAACTTATGGCATATGCGGACGATCTTATGGTGGTAGTAGTGGCAAAACAATTAGTCGACCTAAGAAGCAAATGCAATGAGTGCGTAAATGAATTTCGGCACTGGTTCTCTTCTGTGAGTCTAGAACTGGCGAAGCAAAAAACTGAAGTTTTACTTATAAGCACCAGGAAGGTAGAAGAACAAATAAAGCTCTCCAAGGGGGGAGTGCGAGATTACTTCGCAGCCGCAGCTGAAGTATCTAGGGGTAATATTGGATTCTGAATTAAAATTCAAAGAACACCTGGAGTATTCCTCTAGTAAAGCAAACAAAACTTACAATGCACTATCGAGACTGATGACCAACACAGGCTGTTTGCGTTCCAGCCGGCGATTCTTAATAGCGAAAGCAATGAGTTCCGTAATATTGTACGCAGCACCAGTATGGATACAGGCAATGAATACAAAAGCGTATGCTAAACAAATAATTGCAGTGCATAGGCTTTCTGCAATACGAGTAATAAGTGCTTTCCAGACTACATCAACCGACACAGCAGGGAGATGAACTCGAGCGTTTGTATCATCTATCAGCGCCTAAAACAGTATCGGCAAAGACCTAGGAGAGGAACAAGAGCATTAAAATGTGGCAGGAGCGGTGGAATTCCTCATCCAAAGGGCGTTGGACTCACCGACTTATACCGGACATCCACTCGTGGATAGACAGACGACATAGGGACCTAGACTTTCATCTGACCCAAATACTTAGTGGACATGGGTGCTTCAGAAGCTACCTCTTCAGATTCCACAATGACATCAGTCCGAACTGTTCGACGTGTACAGAGTATATAGAAGACTAATATAAGGGAAAAACTAAAAACCACACTCGGTGGTAGTCTTACAGTCGATAATTTAACGACATTCATGTGTCAGTCAACTGATAAATGGAAAGCTGTCAGCGAAGCGTCAGCTTCCATAATGACAAATCTGAGACTTTTTGAACAAATTAGGCGTCCGTCAGTCCGCACGATAGAGGAGACTTAAATGTCCTGTCCCTCCCACGAAGTTATACTTAATCGGTGGTCCCATGGGAGAGTCTTGAGTTGGGAGTAGGTTAGGTTTAGTGGATTGAAGTTCCGCACTCCGGCTTTCGATGCTTCCCCCTACTATTATATATATTTAAAAAAAAGTAAATCTGTGCGTATGACATTCCCACACAAATAATGCATACACAACATACATACTTATATGCATTCACATGTAAATATGTCACCCGCAAAAATTACGAATATTTTTCTACAAAAATAACAATGGTTTCAAATAGCATCAGCAGCGTCATAAGTCAATATGGCAAATAGTTGATGCCGAAATTTGTAAAAAAACACACAACAACAATATTTTCATTCATGAACGCAAGCGCACTTTCAACAGGCAAACTTGCTTCATTCATAAAACCAAATACCATTAGATCTTCCCGAGCATTTCTTTGCCGACAAGCGTCTTTTCGTGACGATGGCAAAAGCTAAAAATCATAAATTGAACAATTTCTGGTATTTGTATGAGAAGGAAAAAGCGACAACCCCGCAAATATAAGTATAGAATAAAAATGACAACATAGTTAATTTGTCGATTTTCAAGTCAAGAAATGTGTCAAAGAATATATTCAATATTCCTCTGATTTATGTGTACAGTGAATCCAGGTTAAGTAGTACTCCACTTAAATGAAATCATCCCTCTTAACTGCCTATATCTTGCTGCATCCCACGGTTTGTATGTATTTTGAAATACATTCAAACTATTGTTTTAAGTACAACTCGGTTAAGTATCCGTAGTCGCTTATGTACCATAGTATTATATTTTTATTTTTAACCGCAAAAATCTGTATCTTTGATTGTGGCACATAACCGGGATTGACTGTACTTCTCAAGGAATGTAAAAAATATTTTTACTCGGCTTGCAAAAATCTGCGTCGTAATGTATGCAAGCTCATACAGAAACATACATATTTACGCTGGTTTGTATACGAAGCTGTTACAGCGGCAAGGGAAGCGTGGCAATTGGCGATCGTTCGTTTGTGTTTTCAGCACAGCTCGGATTTTCTACCAACAACATAATGTTGTGGCGCTGAGCGTGAGCTTCGACCATTAGTTTTCCGTGACAACGGAGATTTCGCATGAAAGTATAAATATACATATTTACATACAAAGTTTTGTATGGACAAATATACAAACATTTTGCGTATGGTTCGTTTTGTTTACATGCACACATAATTACATACTTATGTATGTATGTATGTATGTACGTGAATATGCGCGACCACTTGGTCTTTTAACATATTATCAAAACTTTTAAAGGTCTACAATAAACAATAAATATGTTGGTATATATGTAAATACATATGTATGTATATATCTTATCAAGCCTACATTAATTAAATAATTAGATAATAATACAAATGTGATTTTATTATATATTTCCAAAGGTTTAAGGAATTCATCATGAAGTAGTTCAATTTGTACGTACATATGCACATGCTTGTGTGCTTTGATATAAAATACATATGTATGCATTTATGTAATTATATGCAGGCGGAGTCGTTTGCGCATTGTGAATATGCGAATCTGTAAGCGTACATTCCTTAACGTCGGGAATAGCATAATTTTTCTCATTTAACACTGAAAACGCTCAATTCTGCTATTTTCATGCCCCTGATGTTAAGTGGTGAAACGCACTCATCCAAAACAGTAATAAAATTGAAATATCCCTAAATTTTTGACATCGTGAACCTTCTCTATAAATATACGTTCTCTGGTAACACATGTGTACAGCTGATCGTTGATCTTTTTCTTAAAGGGTAGGTTCCAGCTCTCAAGAAATGTGAAAACTTCATATTAAAAAACGCTTAGGAAATGATCAAGAAAATTTCCTCCGGTAAACTTTCTTTTGCTAGTATGCAGCTCTAAAGAAATCTAGTACTAATTTTTATTAAATTTTTTCAAAAAAATGCGAGTATGGCAAGGCTAGTTTTGCGGAGAAACGTGAAATCAACAATTGTTTCCTGAAGGAAATACAAATTAATCGTTAAATTCAGCCTAAATTAGGTTCCAAGTAAATGCTCAAAAACAAAAATTCCTTATTTCTTGAGCCGTAGTCAAGTAAATTTGACAGCAGGTTACGCATTGTAAATGATGCACAAGAGAAAATAAACAAAGAAATTATACTTATGTGTGTAAGTATATAAACATTTTCTTTGCGATTTAAGTAATGTATTTGATAATTCGTAAATTTTACACATCATTTCAAAATTAACTATATTTTATAATAATAATTTTAGCTAATTTACGATGAATTTAACGATTACTTTAAATTTCCTTGAAGAAACAATTGTTGATTTCCTGTTTTTTCGCAAAACCAGAACGATCAGCTATACACATGTGTTATGTTATGCCAAAGACAGACATATCATTTTCGTACTAAACTTTGTACTAATAGGCCTGTTTTATTTGACAAACATTTTTTTATATGAAGTTTTTACATTTCTTGAGAGCTGGAAACTACCCTTAAATAACTAATTTTATGAGATATGTTGAAGAAACTTAGTACACACGTTTCTCCGCTTTAGCAAGCCACACGTGGGCTAAAAATTTGGAAAAATAATTGGGAAAATACTGCTTCGCCCTCTAATAGGTTTAACACATCAGATAACCATGCCTACGTATAACGATTTTGATAAAAACTAGTAAAATTGCTGTAACTAAGTCAATAATTGCGCCAAAAGCATTAAATTTCACAACCAATATGTTAGGGAACAACTCTACAGGAGCAGGAAATTAAGAAAAAACTCCCTCTAGTAAAAGTGTAACAATTTGCCTGAAATGTATGAAATCAGCGCAATACTTGTCCTCATACTCGTCCCCATATACCTAATATTCAGATTCTCAAACATTTCCTTTACTAAGTGCTAATATATTAGTCAATCTGCGAGGTGTCTTAATCTACAAATTGCGAGAGTATAATATCTTCGGTAACATCCGAACTTAGGCTTTTCTTACCTGTTGTTTTTAACTTTTGAAGGATATCAATGAACAGCTGAAAGTGTCACCAGACCAGATAAAATCAAATTTCACATGCCTTGCAAATCTGCATTGCGTTGCAGAAATATAACTGTCAAATTAGTCAACAAATTTCTGATTCATGCAGATATCTGCCATGGATTTGCGGTACGCAGAAGGCTTATGAAAATTATGGTGTGTGAGTATGTTTTTTATTTTGAGGTAAATTCTTTTAGTGTATTAATGATATACTGGGATTCTTTTCTTTTATTGGAATTTCGGTGAACGTGATTTCCTGTGCTTTTTATACTCTTGCAACCTGTTGCCATTGATAACTTGATCAGAATCTCTTTTCTTGCTCTCTCGCTTGTCAGCTGGCAAGGCACCCTGATCTGTGTTCCGAGCTGGCAACAAAACACAATCAGGGTGCCGTCACCCAGCAGGATGCCAGAAGGGCAGCGCTATAACTACTTGACGAAATAAGTGTAAAATGAAATTTCATTGAACTGTGCGAACAAATTTTGGCAAAATAAAAGTTTACGTAAATTAATTAATGGTTTTGCATTTTAGCATTTATATATGTATGCATTTTCAAAGTGTTTAATTTAGTGTTTTGTATAATTTATTATATATCCAATCTAATATTTTTCAGCAGTGTCATTATTGGCAAATGTTATAAAAAATGCGAGTTTTGACAGCTCTCTCTCGAACCAAAGAGTGTCGTATCAAGTTATCTATGCTGTCGCAGCAGACTATTATAGTTTTGTTCACCTAACTGTTGTACGTAACACCTAAAGCTAAGCGAGATGGACATAAGGATATATACATACATATATATGAGTGATCAGGCTGACGAAAAAAGTTGAAATCCGGTTGACTGTCTGTCTATCCGTCCCACAGTGTATCGTTTTATACAAGCTAGGGAGACAAAAATATTTTAGTTTGAAATTGAATTGTTTTGGTCGTGTTGATTAATGATTTTAAGTTTCATTGAAAAATTAATATATTTTTTTTAGATTTACGAATAGAAAACAAAAAATTGTGTAAAAAATATATTTAATTATTTTTTAAATTCCAGAACATACAATAACATTTACTTGAATGTATAAATAACGTACTAATACATAAGTCCTTTACATTTCAACTAATGAAAATCGCGATGACTAGTAAGGGATTTTTTACCAGCAGACCTAATAATAACAATATCATAAAAATAACAATAACACACAACAACAAAATGTTTAATACTACTATATCATTACTCATTGAATGACTCATCATCACTGTTAGATTCATCTGAATAATCTTTATCGTCATGGTCACATGTTATCTGACGTGGTACTTTTGATGGTATTGAAGGCGGGACAATTAAATTTAGAACTTCCTCCGGTAATTTATCTGTTTTCTTTCTAGGAACTTCTCTGAGTGAGTTGATTGCCGGATCGGATGTTATTAAAAGCATATGTAGTAAATCTATATTCGTGGCTATACGTGACTGCTTTCTGGTGTGATGTTCGCGAAATCTACGGCAGTCCTTATTACGGGCCTCTTGAGATTCCTACGAAAATTGCCCGATTGGAAGAATATAAGTTCTAATTACTTCCGTACTATGTACCAGGATTTTGTGCACGGTGACTGGCATATAGTACCACGAATATAAATTAAGATAAAGGCAATCAATGTCGTAGCCGAAGGATAGCGTTCTCAATAAAATGCTAAAATTTTTAATTAGCTTAATATCCAATCCGGTAATCTGCCCACTCAGTTCCGGATTCATAAAGAACCTGCGGGCCGTATTTCCATCATTAGAGTTCCCATATCCAGATTTCGGTGTGTCTACTATAAGTCCCATCTAGTTTTTAAACTTTTGTCTTACTTCTTCCGAACGCTGTTTTACACTAGCCTTTTCTATATCGCTTTTAGCTTGCCACTTTTTTATGTCCAAACGATAACAAATGTGTAACATACGTTCAAAGGAACGAATCCAGGCGTGCAAAGTAGACAAACCGAAACTGTAATGCTCTTTTTTAATCACTACGTCTTTTAAGTCGCCATTCATCAGTTTGGGAGTAGTACCACAGTTATAACATTTTTGTGAAGAAAGTGTGCCAGTTAAAGCATTACATACTTTTCCGTCTGCCATTGTGAGTAAAAGATTATGTTTTACCGAAATTTGAGAACCGCGATTATCACAAAGTGTTGGAAGAAGTTGTATATGTATAAAAATCAGTTGTTTCCTTTGAAAAATAAGCTTAATTGGGCGACAATAGAGTGTGGACGAAGGCCGTGGATTTTGCCATAGAATATTTTGGCTGGCATCGTCCCTCAATCTCAATGGAACAATAGCAAAAACAAACAGATACTCATCAGTAGCATCGCAGTTCTGAAATTTCTGTTTATAAGCGCTATGGCCGGAGCTTCCGTCACATCCCCATTTGCTGATTAGTGTGAATGACGACTTAGAAGATATATTTTCTTTGAAAACTTCACTTTGCGCTTCAATTCAACGTTAAGCGGTTTTATCCAAAATGGCTTGAAGTTTAATTTCGGCGCGCGTTTCCGTTACCAAGATATGCTCATCTGCAGGGTAACACAAATTTTTAGACTTACGTAAACTAAAATAGGATGGAAAAACTTTATGTCCCGCCTTCAATGACCATTTTCGCGTCTGTTTATAGGAGTAACTTGTACACTTACACCCCTATTCTGTGCACTTGACAAATTCAACATATTTATAATTTGTCAAACTTTGAAATTTATCAAGCATATCGTATTCTGTGTCTGAAATAAAGAGCTCTTTTCTTTATAAGTTGTTAAGATGTCAAATGCTCTTGACAGTGCTCGTTATGAATTAAATATCTGCTTGTGCATCTTGTGAAAATGGAAAATATTTTACTTTTGTTATTGTTAAACGAAGATGAAAATTGTGAGAATAGGAATCGCGCGCCGCTGTTAAAATCCATTTTCTGTGAGCGAGAATACTTTTGGGCATAAAATTTGAAAAAATGTATGAACTAGCCCCACACGATGATCAGAAAACGTCACTACCTTTAACTGTAATGGTTCCAGCAGCTTTGAACTTCTTTGGACACGGCTCATATCAGGAAATGTGTAGGTAACAACATCAACTTGCCCATGAGTCAGTCGTTCCTTTCGAGAAGTATACGGGCTGTAGCAAAACTTATTGTGAAGGTGAAGGGAGGAGAAATAAAGTTTCCCAGTTCAAAAGAGGAAGAAATTTTTATAAAAACGGGGCAAGCATTATTGTAATATATGTATATATAATTAAGGAAATTTATTTGATATATGTATATTCCAGATTTTTTAAAAAATTTGGATTAAAAAGCACCATAGGAGCAATTGACTGTACGCAAATTGCTATCAATATAATTTGAATAGAAATCAGCTGTTTCTATTTACATTATTTTGTTCACCACACGTGGGGAAAAGCTTTGCGAATTGAAGCTTTTACTTTTATCAAGATTGGCACAGAATACCAAAATATTTCGAGCTTGATAATTATTTGAGTTAATTTTCAATATTTTACTAATTTGTCAAGTGCACAGAATAGGGGTGTTAGAATCCACATAATAGGCTAATGCTTCATCACTTGTCAATTGCCTGCCTTCGCATGTAGTATTACCAGACTTCTTTTTTTCTGTAGATTGCTACTTTAGCGGCTACGGTTAACTCGATGGCACTTCGCGATTCTAGTAAGTCTTCGACCCTTCGTTTTTTCGTTTTAAAAGACGACTCTTCAAAATTTTTTTTTGGTCTACCTTGAGGTCGATTGCTTCCAGTTGATGAAGTAGGACAGGGATGTTCCATTTGTAGGTGAAATTGTAAATCTGCTCCTTCTAACCAACTGCGACATTTGTTAAAAAAACGTTCAATCATCATATTTGCTTCAGTCCATTTTTTCGAAAATTTTGACGAAATACTCGAAATTTTTAACTTTATCTCCTTCTGTGTATCAGGCGTTACATTTCTAGCACTAAATTTTGTCAAAATATAATTAACTAACCGGGAATTTCGTTCTATTTTACATTTCCGCCATTCTTCAAATAACTCCATTTTTGAAATAGAGCGAACTCGATCTGGAAAAAAAATAATTAAAAATTATGGGGGAAAGATGTGGTACTCGATCAAAGGTCATTATATAGCTTAAGGTTGCCGTTATTCAATATTTAAGCATTAGCTTGGATATATGTGGATCAAAAAAGTTGCATACGTTAAAAACTTGAAAATAAAAAGAACACAAACATTTTTATATGAGTATACAACGTATACAACGTATTAGCAAACCAAGTATTAAATTGCATAAAATTGCATAAAATATACATACATACCTTCTAAATTAAATTCCATTTCATCAACAGCCGTGGTTTCCTCTCCAAACCTTGTTAAATGACTATTTATATTGTATTTTTTATTTAAATTGAAAACATAAAAATGATAACACCGTATCACTTCGATTAAACTTGTTGTAGTCAACCGTATTAGAATATTTTGCGCAATTCTTACTTAAAATTGTGACATATCAAGGGTTGTTATAACCGGAGTACTGTCAATTATTTGATTTTTTACATTGACTTTTGTCCGCCTACTATGATCCAGACGAATCACTGTGCATCCGTCAGTGCAGGCTGTAACTGGAGTAAAAATTGAGATGTCTCTATGAAACTTGGTATATGGGTTCCTTAGCAGAAAACATACATAATCGGACATTTCCACCCCTACAAATCGCCATTAAAAGGGCCCACACACGACACTCGGATTTTCCTTTTTACGATTATTCTCAATTGGCGGGCAGGATAGAAAAAAATCTAAAAGTCGTATGGAATTAGGGCAAAGTTTATTATCATTGGTATAAAATTATCTTCTATTTATACTAAAAAAAATTAAGAAAAGTAAAGTTCGAACATATTTTTAAACAACATAAAGTAAAATTTGTTTGGTCAAAAACCACTATTTTTAAATTAAAAAAAAAATTGTAAAATTTTACACTTTTTTTTGAAATTTTTTAGTTTAACTAGAAGATAAATTATTGAAAAATATGAATCTCTTTGAATTGTTTCCGATAGAAATTGCGACCTGCAATCTGCCCGCCGTCTGAAAAATGCACATGCGAAATGCATCGGGCAATTGCTTCCCAAAGGCAGAATATCAATGATTTCGTATCCAAATCGTGTGTGAATGATGTTCAAATATATAACTATAAAGCCTAGAAAATTCTCTTGAATCCATTATTTCTTTCCCTCCCAAAAAATCATCAAAAAAAATCGACTTTTTTAAACCTCTAAAGCAGACTCCCCCCTTAACACTTGCCATTGTTCGTCCGCGATCTTCACTGCTCGGCGACACGAGAGAAATGAGATTTTGTGCGCACCAACACACATTTGCGCACACTGATCGTAAAAAATCAAACATTTTCGCGAACATGGATCGGTACGCGCACAAGCCCATACACGAGTAAGCCGCACGCGCACACATACCGATCGAACGCACTTGTGTGCCGTGTATGGGTACTTTATACCCGAGACAGACATGTAGTAACAAAACCATAGTAAAGGTATTATGGTATTCTGTTTACTACGTTGGTGACACACATGGCAATGTAGTAAACTCAAGTACAAAGCTTTGTTTCATAGGCATTAAATATTTCAAAAAAATTGTAAACAATAAATATGTTGTTGTGCGTTATGGAGCAAATAAGTTCAATTATTTAAAATGCTCTAAGGTTAATCTATTTTCATAGAAAATAAGCGATTTGGTTACAGTTTCTCTAAAATCCTCACATAAAATGAGGTTTTTGCTGTAAAAGCTTTTAGCAAAGTTTGTTACCTGTTTTTTAGCTGTGTTTGTACAAATACCACAATGAAACATCATAGCTTGTTACCAGCAAAATACTACATTGCTCATATGATATTTTGCTAGTATTTGGTGACACACATATGGTATTTGTACCATATATGGTATTGTTACTACATGTCTGTCTCAGGTATTAACCGAAAACACATAAAGTGCCATAACTAAGCACTCAACTAAGAC
Organism: Bactrocera zonata; assembly: GCA_037783105.1. Lineage (NCBI taxonomy): Eukaryota > Metazoa > Arthropoda > Insecta > Diptera > Tephritidae > Bactrocera > Bactrocera zonata. The sequence goes on along the minus strand of JBAWJQ010004574.1, from coordinate 79,682 downwards.
ATACAACTGTAATTTGGTACAAAGGATCGCAGTAGCAAGAAGATGCTGTGGGCAAAACGTTTTGAAAAAGTGGGCGTGACCCCGCCCTCAAACAAGTTTTATCTACATATCTCCTAAAACTCTTAAGCTACAACAACCAAATTTGCTAAATGTAAATCTTACAACAACCTCTACCGACAGTGTGAAAATTGAAGAAAACACTCCCCATGTAACAGTACTGTTAAAAAGTACTAAAAGCGCACGAAATCAGTAACTAATGCCCGGTTTCACAGTCCATACTTATGTTGTGCTTAAGATAGAACAGGAAAATAGTGTTTTACAGTTCTTACTTAGGTTATGCTTAAGCACTGAAAATGGGAAGCTTAAGCAATGCTTAAATAACAGCTGATTTTTGTTTTGAATTTGCTTTGAATTTTCAGCGACATCTTTCGTAGCGTAAAACAAGTGTCCGTTCGCTTGCACTCAATAACAGCTTATACTTTTCCTTCAGTTCCCATAGGTGCTCCGACTCGCTAGTGATGAAATTTGGGGTTCTTTTGTTGTTTTCATCTATTTTTGATATAATTTTCCTCGCAAATTTATGTATTGTCTGTTATAATTTAAATATTTCAAACATATTTTTATGAATGACATTTGTAAAACATATGTTGCCCATAACGTTGCCATATATCATAATAAAATTTTATAGAAATTAAGCATTGACTGTGAAGCGCAAACGACTACTCAGTTTGCAACAATGCTTAGCTAAGATTTTAGGCACAACTTAAGTATGGACTGTGAAACCAGGCATAAATATGCCACAGACATTAAATTTTACCACCATGATGACATGTGAGAAAACAGGCTGCCTACCTCGCAACGTTACGATCGACCAAAACACGTGCGGGATGGGATAGATACCGAGAGTTGAAGAGGGAAGCGAGACGCATTTGTAGACAGAAAAAGAAAGAGGCCGAAATGCGTGAGTACGAAGAGCTTGATAAGCTGACCGACAAGGGTAATGCTCGAAAATTCTACGAAAAGATGCGGCGGCTTACAGAAGGTTTCAAGACCGGAGCATACTCTTGTAGAACCCCCAAAGGTGATCTAGTCACCGATGCCCAAAGCATACTTAAATTATGGAGGGAACACTTCTCCAGCCTGCTGAATGGCAGTGAACGTACAACGCCAGGAGAAGGCGAACCCGATTCCCCAATCGATGACGATGGAGCAGACGTTCCATTGCCCGACCATGAAGAGGTTCGAATAGCAATTGCCCGCCTGAAGAACAACAAAGCGGCGGGGGCCGACGGATTGCCGGCCGAGCTATTCAAACACGGCGGCGAAGAACTGGTAAGGAGCATGCATCAGCTTCTTTGTAAAATATGGTCGGACGAAAGTATGCCCAACGATTGGAATTTAAGTGTGCTATGCCCAATCCATAAAAAAGGAGACCCCACAATCTGCGCCAACTACCGTGGGATTAGCCTCCTCAACATCGCATATAAGGTTCTGTCGAGCGTATTGTGTGAAAGATTAAAGCCCACCGTCAACAAACTGATTGGACCTTATCAGTGTGGCTTTAGACCTGGCAAATCAACAACCGACCAGATATTCACCATGCGCCAAATCTTGGAAAAGACCCGTGAAAGGAGAATCGACACACACCACCTCTTCGTCGATTTCAAAGCTGCTTTCGACAGCACGAAAAGGAGCTGCCTCTATGCCACGATGTCTGAATTTGGTATCCTCGCAAAACTAATACGGCTGTGTAAACTGACGTTGAGCAGCACCAAAAGCTCCGTCAGGATCGGGAAGGACCTCTCCGAGCCGTTCGATACCAAACGAGGTTTCAGACAAGGCGACTCCCTATCGTGCGACTTTTTCAATCTGCTGCTGGAGAAAATTATACGAGCTGCAGAACTTAATCGAGCAGGTACAATCTTTTATAAGAGTGTACAGCTGCTGGCGTATGCCGATGATATTGATATCATCGACCTCAACACCCGCGCCGTTAGTTCTGCTTTCTCCAGACTTAACAAGGAAGCAACTCAAATGGGTCTGGCAGTGAACGAGGGCAAGACGAAATATCTCCTGTCATCAAACAAACAGTCGTCGCACTCGCGACTTGGCTCCCACGTCACTGTTGACAGTCATAACTTTGAAGTTGTAGATAATTTCGTCTATCTAGGAACCAGCATTAACACCACCAACAATTTCTGCCTGGAAATCCAACGCAGGATTACTCTTGCCAACAGGTGCTACTTTGGACTGAGTAGGCAATTGAAAAGTAAAGTCCTCTCTCGACGAACAAAAGCCAAACTCTATAAGTCGCTCATAATTCCCGTCCTGCTATACGGTGCAGAGGCTTGGACGATGACAACAACCGATGAGTCGACCTTAAGAGTTTTCGAGAGAAAAGTTCTGCGAAAGATTTATGGTCCTTTGCGCATTGGCCACGGCGAATATCGCATTCGATGGAACGATGAGCTGTACGAGATATACGACGACATTGACATAGTTCAGCGAATTAAAAGACAGCGGCTACGCTGGCTAGGTCATATTGTCCGGATGGATGAAAACACTCTAGCTCTGAAAGTATTCGACGCAGTACCCGCCGCGGGAAGCAGAGGAAGAGTAAGACCTCCACTCCGTTGGAAGGACCAAGTGGAGAAGGACCTGACTTCGCTTGGAATATCCAATTGGCGCCAAGTAGCGAAAAGAAGAAACGACTAGCGCGCTGTTGTTGACTCGGCTATAATCGCGTAAGCGGTGCCTACGCCAGTAAAGAAGAAGAAGAAGATGGCATGTGAAAGCTGGATGCCTTCCCTTCTGTTATTATATTTGTATGCTCTTGCAACCATTTGCTACAGTAGATAACTAATAGTTTTGTTCACTTAACGGTTGTACGTATCACCCAAAACTAAGCGAGATAGATATATGGGGCATGACGACAAAAGTTGAAATCCGGTTGACTCTCTGTCTGTCCGTCCGTCTGTCCTTCCGTGCAAGCTGTAACTTGAGTAAAAATTGATGAAACTTGATGGGGTTCTACTCGTATATGATTTTGTATGATTCTGTGTTAAAAAAATTATTACGAGTTCGTAGATGGGCGTAATAGGATCACTGCCAAACTCATAAATCGCCATTAACCGAAAACATACAAAGTGCCCTAATTAAGTACTTAATGAATATATATGTTAAAGCTATAATTTGGTGTAGATTTTTTTTTTTTAAAGTGGGCGTTGCCTGGCTCTAACAAGTTTAGTATACATACATATCTCCAAAGCCACTTAAGCCTAGTGCAAATGTGATAACAGCTCCACCTGACAGTGTGAAAATGGATGAAATCGAAAGATAACCCCGCTCACTCCCCATATAACGGTACTGTTAAAAACTACTAAATACGCGATAAATCAATAACTAAACACGATAGAGGCATTAAATTTAACCAACGATACGGTATCCCCTGCGAATGGTAGGCACCTTATTGCGCTGAAGGGCCTTAAATTGCAATACAGTACGGCATCTTCCAACCTTCGTGAATAGTGCTCCATGGCATCTCTAATGTTGGCAGAAGCTGCATGTGCGCGGCAACCAAGAGCTACCACCTCCAAATCCAGGGTGTTATGCGACTGGATGATTTGCAGCCAGGAGGTCAATTCGGCTGTATTCGAATGGAGCCTTCCCAACACCGAGCCGCCTTGGGAAGTAACGGTGACCTTACCGTGCCAAGGGGCTCTGGTGCGGCGAACTTTTGTGTTTTCCCTTTAAAAAGAATAGACCAGTAGGCCCACAAATATGGGCTGAATGGTCGTACGACACAGATGATCAACAAAAACAAAATACAAACAACAACAGCAACAGCAACAACCGCGTCAACAACAAGGACAACCAAAACAACAACAAGCACGAGTACCGCAGGTACGAGCGGCCCAGGGGCTAGACGCAAATTCAGCTTCCTGGACGCTCTTTCGCCGGAATAACGTGCACTCTTCGAAGAGCATGCGCGCGATGACGATGAAGTGCCATCTTGCAGTGGCACACAGCGCAGTGAGTCCACCGCCACTATTGCAAATCGTGCAAACCCCGCCCCCACAACCCCCTTGAGCAGGATCGACTGACAGAGTTGAATCGAAAAATTCCACGCGCCCCAGAAGCAGGACGCCCAGGAGGTCGTTACGACCCACGTCGAGCGGGCATAAGTGGTGCCACTCTCAAGTGGTATTTGAGATACTTGCAGAACGGCATGACACCAGAGACAGAAATCGGAGGCGTCGCCGAGCCAACGCAGCTTCGTCAAATGGACAGAGCAGAGAAAAGCCGGAACCTCAAGATGCACCCAGTCGGTCCGAGAAGAGGAAAAACGGCCAGATAACCTATCATTAGCCACCAATGTCGAAGAGGGTTAGAGAAGACGAACCACAGGAGGTAAGTGGAAGACGCTCCAATCCAGAACTGTACATCACAAGTAGGCGGTGGCTTTAGGACACATCCGGATGGCGGTGCTGCCCCGCAACTACCCGGCAGAGGTCCTGAGGTCTTAAGAGCAGACGGCTCTTCAAGACTGCCTAGTAAACGCGCTATTCATGGGAGATGGATACATTTATTTTAAGGAAGGTATGCTACTGGTCGACTGTTGGCCACCCAGCTAACGGAGAGCACGCCAAAGCTGAAGGGTTGGAAGGTTGACACACACTGGCCTCCTTCTCAAACTATAAGGTATGAAAGTAGACAATGAGGGTGCTTTTTTTTGCGTCTCACACTAGCGTGATCAAGGCACATGAGAAGAGGAACGTAACGGCTCCAGTATGCAGATGTATACAAGCTCTACTGCGTACTAGGGTAGCGGACACAACGGTGAGGGAGAGCAAGATCTGTCTTGGCACCACAAGGGGCTGCCCACAGGGTGGAGTACCATTCCCTCTGCTATGAAGCCTGGTAATAGATGAGCTCCTTGAGTTGCTCACCAGCAATAGAATCCGTTGTCAGGGGTAACCGGACGACATTATCGTAATGGCGGGAGGTAGATTTGAGAACACTCTCCGTGACATTGTTCAAAGGGGCTTAAATCTAGCAAAGGGATGGTGCAACACGGTAGGGCTAAATATTAACTCGGCAAAACTACCGTGATACCTTTTACTAAGCGAATATCTCTTCCGGGTTTGATGTCCCTAACAATTGGAGGCAGAAAGGTGGAGATGTCGAAAGAGGTCAAATTCCTTGGCCTCACTTCAGACGCATCGTTACGTTGGAGTAGGCATTTAGACTTAACTCTGTCCAAAGCAACGAAAGCACTCATGATATGCAGACGTCTGGCCGGCAGATCCTGGGGATGCAAGCCAAGTGTCATTAGATGGCTTGATACCATGATTGTAAGGCCTATTGTCACCTATGGAGCGGTTGCCTGGGCCGTCAAGGCAGCGCAGTCTTTGGTGGGCCGGAGACTATCAAAGCTGCAAAGGCTTGCCTGTGTCTGTGCTTCAGGGATAATGCGCACATGCCCTACGGTGGCACTGGAAGTCATACTGGAGCTCACACCGCTGCATAGAAATCAACCTCCACCGCAAATATCGCAACCAGCGCATCGCATTCTCAGCTATAGTCAAGTGGCACTAAAAGCGATCTCAACATATGAGGTTAATAATGGGATCAGAACCATGCGTCGCGGTGGGGTCCCACAATCTTAAGGAGCTGCTCCGCACGGAGGAGAGAGTGGGGAGAGAACAGCACTGGCAACAGGCAGCAGGACAGCGCCATACCAAACTGCTTCTAGAGGGGTAAAACCTCTCCAGGTTCAAAGAACTAATTAACCTCACCCGCAAGCTCAGGAAAGGAAGCACTTGTCCAACAAAGGCATAGTCTCCTGTGCTAACTGCCGCTTCTGCGACCTGGAACAGGAAACACCAGCACACCTTATTCTGGAATGTACAGCAATTTGCAGAAGGCTTAAGGCGCTGGGTTCCATATACATTTACAGGGATCACGTCACCTCAGTAGTGCCCAGCAAGCTCCTGGAACTATTCTGTCTGCTGGAACTTGGTGAATACATGTGATATACCACTCTTACTTTTCCATGTAGCACAATTTGAAATTCCAATTGATTCGTCGTTTCCAGTACACTTATCAAGTAGCAATTAATATAACGGGATTCAACTTTGCACGAATAATGTGTTTAGTGTGTGCCAACGTATGAATAAAAATTGTTTTAATCCAATAAAAACGGTTCAAGATCCTAGGGATAAAGGGATAATTCTTCTCTTATAATGGTATGTCTGTAAGGCAAAAATGGGTAGAATCCTGATAGTATGTCTGTGTGCTACAACGGTATTCAATCGAGTTAATACTTCCCTTAACCCCCATATACTAAATATAAAGACTTTCGAACTTCGGGGTGACTTTATACCGCATATATCGGACAACATGTCCATTATCCCAATGAAAATAACAGAGCCTGTTTTAATCATAACAGTGTATATATGTGCCTAAAATAGATAGATTTGAGCGAAAACCGGGCCTAGTTACTATATAACGGCACTATTCCAATTACTTTGGCGAAGGGGTAACAAAACGAATTACCGTATAAATGGGGTATGTGCGGATAGGAAAGCTTCTCCAGAGGAGGAATATGTAAAAATAGTGTAAAAATAACTTATATTTTTTTAAATATTCCAGATTAAAAATTCAAAAATTTGCACTAAAAACACATGGTATTTCTCTATGTTTCACTAATTTTTTTTACACTTTTCCCTTGGTATATTTAAAAATACACTCTAAATATTGAAATAAGTTCACATTTCACTTTTATTTAGTAATATTTTACCTAAATTTGTTAATTTAATTATCACTCATCGTTGCAAAGATTAGAGGAAAAAGAGCGTAGCCAAATCACAAACACCAAATTTGTAGGACTCTTAACGATTTTTCTTTGTTTGTTTTTTTGCGTGATACTTTTTTCTATTTAAATTATAATAAAAAATACTTTCCAACATTTTTCAAGATATAGTATTGGGTTGTGAACACTTTTTCCAAAAACATCTCTATATGTATAATATGCGATTAATGCTTAATAAACACAAATAAGTAAAAATCTATGATAATATTGTAAAATTTATATCATATCGGGGTAACTGAAATACTTCCGCGTAGTACTCCTTTCTGCGCTTCACAAAAATAACCCTGGTCGAGCGAATACTCGGGGTGACCAAAGTATTTTCGTGTAGTACTCCTTTCTGCGTTGGCGGCCTTCGGCCGTGCTTTAAAAAAATATCTCTGGTCGAGCGAATACCCGGGGTGACCGGAGTACTTTTGCGTAGCACTCCTTTCTGCGTTTAAAAAAAATTACCCTGATCGAGCCCCTACCCGGGGTGCCTGAAGTACTTTCGCGTAGTACTCCTTTAAAAAAATGATCCTGACCGAGCCAACACCCGGTGTAACCTAAGTATTTTATTAAGTACTCTTATTCTCTAATATTACTAAGTTGCACTTACGCATTGTGAATGATCCACATTAGAAGAGCAAGACAGAATAAACTTTGTACGTAATATGTATGTATGTATGTGTGTAGTAACATAAATATTTTCCTTGCGATTTAAAAGTGCCCATCACGGCACACAAGTGCGTTCGGTCGAAATGTGTGCGCATACCGATCCATGTTCGCGAAAATGTTTGATTTTTTACGATCGGTGTGCGCAAATGTGTGTTGATGCGCACAAAATCTCATTTCTCTCGTGTTGCTGAGCAGTGAAGATCGCGGACGAACAATAGCAAGTGTTAAGGGGGGAGTCTGCTTTAGAGGCTTCACAAAATCTATTTTTTTTATGATTTTTTTGGGAGGGAAAGAAATAATTGATTCAAGAGAAATTTCTAGGCCTTATAGTTATATATTTGAACATCATTCACACACGATTTGGATACGAAATCTTTGATATTCTGCCTTTGGTAAGCAATTGCCCGATGCATTTCGCATGTGCATTTTTCGGACGGCGGGCAGGATGCAGGTCGCAATTTCTATCGGAAACAACTCAAAGAGATTCATATTTTTTAAAATTTATCTTCCAGTTAAACTTAAAACATTCAAAAAAAAAGTGTAAAATTTTACAATTTTTTTTTAATTGAAAAATAGTGGTTTTCGGCCAAAAAATTTTACTTTATGTTGTTTAAAAATATGTTCAAACTTTACTTTTCTTAATTTTTTTAGTATAAATAGAAGATAATTTTATACCAATGATAATAAACTTTGCCCTAATTCCATACGACTTTTAGATTTTTTTGCCTATCCTGCCCGCCAATTGAGAATAATCGTAAAAATGAAAAACCGAGAAATCGAGCTTCAAAGATTTCGCTTTTTGCCCAAGCGCTCATGTATCTGTTAGACGCTCGGTCACTATTTCCCTTCTAGCTTCGACAATATTTCGAATTCCAATCTATAACTTTATAGAAATATTATAATTTTTAAAGAGATTTAAGCAAAAAAAAAAATCGATCTTCTAAAGCAGGCTCCCCCCTTTATAAAGATTTCGTATCAGAATTTTTTGATCTTATAAAAAATATAGTGACAATTTGGCAAACGAAAAGTGATAAATATAAAAATAAAATTGAGAAAAATAAAAGTTGGAACAACTTAATAACGAAACATAAAGAAATAGATAAAAGTGCTACATTAGAAATAAATTCCTAGAAATGTTCCGCTTGCCTGTCGCACATATTCACTGTGTGAAGAACGAACGCAAAATGGATTTGTGTGTCGTGTATGGGCAAAACGAATTCACACAGATCTAACGCACTTGTGTGTCGTGTATGGGCCCTTTAAGGAATGTTGTTGATGATCGGTAAATTTTATACAACATTTCAAAATGAAATATACTTTATAATAATGATTTTAACTAATTTAGGACGAATTTAACGATTACTTTGAATTTCCTTCAAGAAACAATTGTTGTTGTGATGTTTCTTCGCATAACCAGGGTTGCCATATTCGCATTTTATTGAAAAAAATATATATATTAATAATTAGTACTAGATTACTTTGGAGCTTCATCCTAGCACAAGTAAATGTATCGCAGGAAGGTTTCTTGACCGTTTCGTAAACGTTTTTTGTATGAAGCTTTGTACTAAGCTTTAATTTGAAATATAATTTATAGACACACTTGATTTTATTAGAACTAAGATTGCTAAATAAAGAAAGAGGGATTATATCGAAATGAAACTCGGCGAATTGCTCATATTTGCTTATTATCATATGGCAGCGCTCCATTTCCTTATAATTGGTTGGCTTATTACGAGTGTCAAAAGTAATTTTTAAAATTAAGATGTCTTAGCTAAACAACCTGCAAAAAGTGAAAAATGTTGATGTATTTAAATGTTTATAGTTTAATTTAATTAATTTTAGGTAAAATATGTGCGAAAATTATGTTTAATGTGTTGAAATAGCTTGTTGAAATCTTCGAATTTGGGGAATTTTTGTATTTTGAGGTCGAATATCTCGTAAACTACGCGTTTGCGGAACATATAACTCCATTTATTTTTTAATCAAGAGGACTCTTTCCAGCGGTACCTTCAGATCGCGGCGCCAAAGAAATCGGAATTGTGCCTATATATGAATGAATGCCTATGTAACTAATATCAGGATTTCAGAGCATCCGGCTGACTTTACTTTATATGATTAGTTTCACAACTTAAAATATTTGCCTGGCTTTGATTCTTGCAAGTTGCAAGAGTATGAAATGTTCGCTTGGATCCGATCTTATGCTTCTTTACTTGATCTATAATGGATGTGTTATTTGATTGCAGGGTGGAGGCCTGACTTTTTTAATCGATACAAGTTTTCATAATCGATATATAAGTGTATACCATTCTTTGATGAACACTATATATGTATTTTCATATTGAAATTGTTTTCATGTTTAAAAGTAGTTCAGTAATATATTGTAGAATTATAAAAGAATTTATGAACTTTATAATATTCTAAGTTTTGTTATAAAATATGGATGGAAAAATGGACTCCGAAGCTCCTGTTCTAGCCGGATATCTTAATGTACCAATGCAATCTAGTTTTTCTTTAAATCGAATATCTAAAAAGGTTAGTTGTTCATACAAAATTCTGTATTCAAACATATTTTTATAATGTAAACAAGTTCTAAACCAATAACATGATATTTTTGGAAATGACCTTTATTTTTACATTAAAAAAAATTAAGAATAAATGAGGCTGGGATTCAGAATAGCATCCCTCAATTTCGTGGTTAAAATGGGTATGTACGAACAGAGAAGGTCCTCCAGACTAAAAAAAAAAATATATATGTATTTAAATTTTGTTGCCACTAACTTATGGCTTTTAAGATATTTACATTTCAAGTGCAAAATTCAACTATTTAAACCGTGTTTATTTAATTTAGAATAAATTTTACATATATATTTCAAACTTTTATATCCACTAACAATTTACTAATCCGATCCTTCACTTTTGTTTAGTATTAAATAATGGGGAACTAACTTTAATTAATAATAAATTTTCGGTGGAATCGATTTATTCATAAAATAACAAAGTGGTACAGAAATAAAAATAAAAAAGAAGGGTTCTTATAAAATTCATAATCGTGTGCTGAGTAACGCAAAATATTTTCTTTCTCTTGATAAATACCGATGTTGGATAAGATATTTTTCTTAAAGCCAACGTATGAAGGTATCCTTCGCCAAAGAAATGAAGACACTTTGGTGTTGGTCCAACCGGGGTTAAACGCGAAAGTACTAAAGACATCTCGGTTGGGTCCGGCCAGGGTTATTTTTTTTTTGAAGCTCCGCCGAAGGGCGACAACACAAAAGGGAGTTCTGTGCGAAAGAACGGAAGACACCCCTGTGTTGGTCTTACCAGGGTTATTTTTTGACACGCGGCCGTTTAAGAATAGCGCATTAGACTTTCGTCAAATCACGAATAAATATATATATAGTGTCCACTTATTTATAATTTTCAAGATATTTGCATTACAAGTAAAAATATTTATTAATTTTTACTTAGTAATTATTATTTTTTTAATGAGTTTTTTATATTATTATTTTACACATATTAATATGTTAATAATGATTAAAAATTTAGCTTTAATCAGTAATTAACTTTTTGTTCTAATATGTTCATTTGTACAATAACAAACCCGTTCGTTTTGTCGGCGAAAGGAAAGAAACTTTATATCCCAAATACTTGGGGACAATTTAATACAAAAAAATTCTTCTACTTCTTTACTGGCGAGGGCACCGCTTACGCGATTATAGCCGAGTCAACAACAGCGCGCCACTCCTTTCTTCTCTTCGCTACGTGGCGCCAATTGGATATTCCAAGCGAAGCCAGGTCCTTCTCCACTTGGTCCTTCCAACGGAGTGGAGGTCTTCCTCTTCCTCTGCTTCCCGCGGCGGGTACTGCGTCGAATACTTTCAGAGCTGAAGTGTTTTCATCCATCCGAACAACATGACCTAGCCAGCGTAGCCGCTGTCTTTTAATTCGCTGAACTATGTCAATGTCGTCGTATATCTCGTACAGCTCATCGTTCCATCGAATGCGATATTCACCGTGGCCAATGCGCAAAGGACCATAAATCTTCCGCAGAACCTTTCTCTCGAAAACTCGTAACGTCGACTCATCGGTTGTTGTCATCGTCCAAGCCTCTGCACCATATAGCAGGACGGGAATTGTGAGCGACTTATAGAGTTTGGCTTTTGTTCGTCGAGAGAGGACTTTACTTTTCAATTGCCTACTCAGTCCGAAGTAGCACCTGTTGGCAAGAGTAATCCTGCGTTGGATTTCCAGGCTGACATTGTTGGTGGTGTTAATGTTAGTTCCTAAATAGACGAAATTATCTACAACTTCAAAGTTATGATTGTCAACAGTGACGTGAGAGCCAAGTCGCGAGTGCGACGACTGTTTGTTTGATGACAGGAGATATTTCGTCTTGCCCTCGTTCACTGCCAGACCCATTTGAGTTGCTTCCTTGTTCAGTCTGGAGAAAGCAGAACTAACGGCGCGGGTGTTGAAGCCGATGATATCAATATCATCGGCATACGCCAGCAGCTGTACACTCTTATAAAAGATTGTACCTGCTCGATTAAGTTCTGCAGCTCGAAAAATTTCTTCCAGCAGCAGATTGAAGAAGTCGCACAATAGGGAGTCGCCTTGTCTGAAACCTCGTTTGGTATCGAACGGCTCGGAGAGGTCCTTCCCGATCCTGACGGAGCTTTTGGTGCTGCTCAACGTCAGTTTACACAGCCGTATTAGTTTTGCGGGAATACCAAATTCAGACATCGCGGCATAGAGGCAGCTCCTTTTCGTGCTGTCGAAAGCAGCTTTGAAACCGACGAATAGGTGGTGCGTGTCGATTGGCGCATAGTGAATATCTGGTCGGTTGTTGATTTTCCAGGTCTAAAGCCACACTGATAAGGTCCAATCAGTTTGTTGACGGTGGGCTTTAATCTTTCACACAATACGCTTGATAGAACCTTGTACGCGATGTTGAGGAGGCTTATTCCACGGTAGTTGGCGCAGATTGTGGGTTCTCCTTTTTTAAGGATTGGGCATAGCACACTTAAATTCCAATCGTTGGGCATGCTTTCGTCCGACCATATTTTGTAAAGAAGCTGATGCATGCTCCTTATCAGTTCTTCGCCGCCGTGTTTGAATAGCTCGGCCGGCAATCCGTTTGCCCCTGCCGCTTTGTTGTTCTTCAGGCGGGCAATTGCTATTCGAACTTCGTGGTCGGGCAATGGAACGTCTGCTCCATCGTCATCGATTGGGGAATCGGGTTCGCCTTCTAACAGTGTTGTACGTTCACTGCCATTCAGCAGGCTGGAGAAGTGTTCCCTCCATAATTTAAGCATGCTTTGGGCATCGGTGACTAGATCACCTTTGGGGGTTCTACAAGAGTATGCTCCGGTCTTGAAACCTTCTGTAAGTCACCGCATCTTTTCGTAGAATTTTCGAGCATTACCCTTGTCGGCCAGCTTATCAAGCTCTTCGTACTCACGCATTTCGGCCTCTTTCTTTTTCTGTCTACAAATAAAAAAAAATTATTTTGAGTTAATTTTAGAATAACGTCCCCCGATTTCGCGTCTAAAATGGGTATGTGCGGATAGAAGAGGTCCTCTAGACCAAAGAAATTTCTGCTGACTTTTAATTTTTTAGATATTTGCATTAAAAAATTTCACATTTATATTTTAAACTTTTATATCCACTAACACGTCACTAATTCGTTGCCACCCACTTAATTAATATTTAAAAGTAAATAAAATAGTAAAAAAAAATACAGGATACAAATAGTTAAAGAATAATAATTGTTGTAAAGAGAGTTATACCCTTTATGACATTATTAATCAATTATCGATCCAATAAGGGGTGTGTTCCTAGTTCTTTCGCGTCGATCTACTTTCCGCTTTAGAAGCCTTCGGACGAGCTTCAAAAAGATAATCCCGATCGAATCAAATCAAAGTTCCTTTGCGTCTAGTTACTGCATTGACAGCTTTTGTAGAAGCGAACTATGCACACCTCGATGTTGGACCGACCATGGTTAATTTTTTGAATGTCTGAATGCCACCAATGCGGAAATGAATTCTTTGCGAAAAACTAATAAACTTATAAATTCATCCCATTGGGGTATTTTTTGTACTATTTAATATAAAACAAATGTGTAGAAACGAATTAGTGAAGTTTTAGGGGTTATATGGTAAAAGGTTAAAGATTAAACGTAAAATTTATTTAACTTAGTTTTTATTTAACACAACCCCTACACTTCAGTTTGCTCATATTATACTCGTAAACATATTCAGACGCATCCATTGGTCGAATTGTGATCAATTTACATATATGTAGATCAGGTTGGGTTAATTCGATCATTTTAGGACGACGAATAAGAATCATTTCTACTTGCTTGTTGACTTGGTTTATAGAATAACAAAGTCTACGTACCGGAATTGACTCAGATTTTATCCGACCAAGGGCAGTCCTTTCGGCGATCTAACCCCGTTTGGATCGGTGAGTATTAATTTGTGTGTGTCGTCATTAGAGCAACGCCTTGCAGCAGGGTTGCTCCGTATCCTCCTGACTCGTGCTGGCATTGAGTCAAACCCGGGCCCGGAGGAATTTTTCTGCTGCGTATGCGTAAAATGGCTCCATCTAAACTCCACCTCCGTCAGGTGCAATACATGCAATGGATGGAGCCATCTTAAAACCTGTTCTGGCCTTAATACTCATAGGGAGTGGACCACGCGTTACGTGGTCCCATGTTGCCTGCGCAATACTGCGACTCAAGCCTCTACGGCTGTGGAATCTGCACTCAGTTCGCGCGCCGCGCCGCCACTCAACCCAACTGGCTAATAGAGGACCTCCACGGTCCCCAGGAGCGCTATCAGGCAACATAGCTCTCGCTCTGACTTGACAGTCCTTGGCCGGATAAAAATCCGGGTCGGTTCCGGTTACGTAGACCCGACTGTTGCGGGAACGTGTATCGATAGCTGCAGTCTAAGAAACCAAGCTAGACAGCCGCTCAGATCTTCTGAGTTGTGCCGGTTTCAACGTTATAGGTAAAGATTGCGAGCGAGATAGTGGTGGTGGCCTAGCATTCATATTGCACAACACCGTGCAGTATCGACTAATCGATGAAGACATCGACCCCAGGGATAGTACCCTAAAATGTCAGGGTATAGCTATCCGGTCAGGCGATGTCGAGCTCGAAATATTTAATATATAAATCCCCACTGTTACATGTTGCCCTACAGGATATCACCCGAATATAGGTGCGCTACTTCGTGGTGAAAACCGTTTGGTACTAGGCGACTTTAACGCGAACCACGATCTTTGGCATTCCTGCCTGTCAAATGACCGTAGGGGGATGGAGCTGGCGGAACAGATTGACGATTGGACATTCTGCACAATGAATGACGAAGCTCTCACCACAGTTATGGACACCTGTATGTCGCCTGATATTACCATTGCTAGCGGTGGTCTGATAAATAGCATAACCTGGCGACCTATTCCAACTCTCGCATCAGACCATCTGCCCATAATTATCTCGATCGAGAAGCCTCCTGATTTTGTTGCTGTGGACAACCGCACCTTCATTAAATTTAACAAAGCTAATTAGGTCGGCTTCACAGAATTTACTGAGAGCACCTTCGACGCTCTACCTATTCCTACGGACGTATGCATTGGCGAACGTCAATTCGGCAAGGTGATCGCAGCAGCTACCGCTCGCTTCATCCCGGCTGGAAGAATAGCGGAAATCCGCCCCAATTTCCCAGCCGGAGCAGCCGTTTTAGCTAATGAGCGCGACACCTTACGCCATGCCGACCCCGGGTATCCCCGAATAAGGTATCTCAATTTGGAGATTCGGCGTATGGTAAACCAGCATAAGCGGACGAAATGGATAGATCACCTGAAGTCCTGCAACCTCTCTACCGGTGTGAGTAAGCTTTGGGCTACTGTCAAAGCTTTGTCTAACCCGAAGAGACATGACGACCGAGTTGAAGTTCAATTCAATGGTCATGCCTCTTCGGACCCGAAGAAGTGCGCGAGCTACTTTAGCCGGCAGTTTACACTCCACCCTTCGGTAGACAAAGCTAAACGATGTGTTAACCGACGGCTGCGCAAAATGCCAAACGAAGGCGCGCCACTTACTTTCACCGATGAGAAGGTTCAGGGTGTCATCAACAAGGCAAAATCGTCCTAGGCTCGTATCGTATCTAGGCTTGACGGGAGTAAGCTACCTCACCAAGATCCCTAACCTGCCGCTGGTCACTCTTCAAATACCCAAAATCCGAAGTGTGAAAGGCGGAAGTGTGGCCCCAATAATGATACCTGGAAACCAGCCAATCAAGGGGAGTCGTATCGTCCTATAACTCCCCTCCACAGTAGTGAGGACACTTTAGGACTTATTACTCCCGACCTTCACGCATCACCTGAACCTAACAACCAGAATGGATTCCGAAAAGTGCGCAGTACCACCACAGCACTTAGCGTCATAACCGCCCAGATAGTTCGTTGCCTTCTTACTATTTCGGAGAAAAACTGTAAACTGGCACGAATTAAACGAGGAGTTCTGTGGGGTGATGTCCTCTTCACGCTATTGTTTAACTTCTATATCTCGAAACACCCGCAGCCACCAGAAGGAGTTTCTATAACCGCTTTCGCTGATAATTGCATGATATTGACGTCGGGCAATGAAATCGATGGCATGTGTTCAAACGTAAATGGCTATCTCTGCGTCCTTTCTCACTTTCTCTCCGCACGGAACTTAGCACTTTCCCCCACTAAATCAGCAGCGAACATATTTGCAAACTGGATGAAGGATTATAGAGTTGACCTTAATATTGCAGTCAATGGCGTCAAGATTCCGGCTGTCAATAATCCTAAAATTTTAGGCGTGACTTTTGGCAGTCTGTGCTCCTTCACTGCTCATACGACAGCGATTATAGCCAAAGTATAGAGCCGCAACAAAACCCTCAAGTCGCTAGCCGGTAGCACATGGGGAAAGGTTATGAAACATAACGAACTTCTCTCAAAATAGTTTCTGCTGAGATTTTTTCGCCGAAACCATGATAGCAGAACATTAAGGGGTCAGTAGGGTAATCTGGCCTGTTTTTTGAGGTTTTTTTTCATAGAAATTTTTATTCTACAATAGAACTTTTTTTTACATATCATGAGGTATATCGTGGAGTGTATAAAAAATTTTTTTTCGGAATTTTACGATGACATCTGTCGGAGAAATGGCAGGGTGAATGAGATGCGTTTTTTCATTGGCGGACACGATTTCTCATGTTTGGATCATCTGAAACATAAAAAACCCAATTCTTAAAAAGTACGTGAATGGTAGCCAGACATTTTGTGAACATTTAAAAAAAAAATTAAGCAAATAGTAGGTTGAGTAGTTCGACCGGAATAATGTCCGCCAGTTTAAAAAGTGTGTTTTGAGAAAAAAGCGTTTAAAGTTTGAGTTGTGCACTCCGAGCGCTCCGAACGTCGAGCGGTATTATTATTTTTGGGTCTTTTTCGAAACCTTCCAATGGTAAATTGGATTCCTACATTCTAAGGGTATAAGGAAACAGAAAATGCAAAAAAAAAAAATTTGAAAAAATATTACCCTACTAACCCCTTAAGCTGTTTGCAGGCAAATGTTGGGCATAATTTTAGTACAAAAGGTACAGCCATTATTGGTCTACGTTTGAAGAAATGTTTCATAATCGTGTTAATCTATATTAGATTATAATTAAAGTCGAAACAATGTCATATCATGGACGAAGAAAGAAGACGTCAAGGAAAGTTTACTGGGAAGAAATTTAGCAACAATGATGAGATGACGAAATCATCGTGTCCGTACAAAACCTTGAAGATGAGGAACTGGACTCTTAATCGATGAATCCCTATAAGAGTTTAGAATATATTTAGAAGTATCTCACGCAGCCAATTCAAAATTTTTTAAAGCCGCCGGGTACATTCAAAAGCAAAAAAAAATGAGTGCCCTAGGATTTCACGTTAAGAGATTTTGAATTTTCCATGTCAGAATTGCTGCTTGGACGCTGTAAAAAGAAGTATATTTGTATCAAATTGGAACTGGTTATGACAAATAGATCCATATTACAACCTTAAACGCAAAATATCAATTAAATATCTATGACGCCCAAATTTGCTACTAGACATGAGACGATACGTTTTTCGTAAATAAACATTTGAAACTAAGAACACACACATATATCTTTATGTGATAATATACATGATATTATGGCTTTCTCGTAATCCTGAACCATTATCGGTTTAATCACATTAGACAAGATTATCCTGTGTATTTTATGGCTTTCTTTTTCTGATATGAATAACTCGACTTGACTGGCCTGAACTCTATCCTATCTGTACGGTTATGAGTAACGAAAGTTAAATCTAACGGAACGCTAGCGCTGTCAGCAGCTTAAGGGGGAAGGCTGCTTTAGAGGTTTAAAAAATCGATTTTTTTTGAGGATTTGTTTTGGGAAAAAATAATTGATTAAAACAAAATTTGTAGGGTTTATAGCTATACATTTAGATATCATCCAGAAATTTGGATACGAAATCTTTGATATTCTGCCTTTGGGAAGCAATTGCCCGATGCATCTCGCTTGTGCATTTGTCGGATGGCGGACAGGATGCAGGTCAAAATTCTATCGAAAACAAAAAATTCAAAGAAATTCATATTTTTTAATAATGTTACCTCTAGTTTAACTAAAATTCCAAAACAAAGTGTAAACCCCAGCTCCATATATTGTATATAATGATTTTCTATAATCTAACCGACTTTATGCCAAAAATGTGGGCGTCAACGTGGGAGTAATAAAATTATGATGTTTATAAACTTGTATAAAAACATCTGCAGTATACTTGAGTAACGTCAAAAATTATCGAGATCTGTCGAATCCTAATCCAATACAAAATTTCTCGAGTTTCAGATATTTGGTAAAAATTTAAGAAAAATTTAATAATGTACATATAAATAAAAGGAAGCCCTATATTAATTAAAGTAGAATGTGAGTGCGTAACAAAACCCCCAAAAAAATTTTCATATATATTTTATATATCCCATTTTTGCAATAAACTAACCCCAGTTTTAAAAAATTCTTAATGAGAATAAAATTTTTGGATTTCGGTGTTTATAACATAACATATTATTAAATTTATTTAATTCTTTTCTTTTATTTCCTTCCCTCAACAGAAAAATTGTCACAGATATTGTCAATTATTCAATTCAAGTCGTCATGGTATTGAACGACTCGAGATTTGCGAATCTAAAGATGACAAGAACCCAAAAATAGTAACGCTCGAAAACTGCGTCAAGATAACACAAGAACCAGCTCCGGCCAATCTCATACTAGTTATAAAAAAAACAGAGTCTCTGACATTAAACGCTTTATCAGAGGAAGACTTAAAAGAATGGACAAATGCACTACAAATGGTTGCTTTTCGAAATAAAAACAGTTTAAGCATACCACAAGCCGCGATAGAAGAAGATAATGATTTATATTGTAGCTCTTTTGGTGATGGCTTATTTTTTATTACACTTATTCCTTCAGAAACGTCGATTCGTTGTAATTTTGAATCCAAATCGTATATTCTCCATCTGACCGCAACTGAACTTCAATTAAAATGCACTGAAGATCTTAATGAAATAAGAGCAAGATGGCCATATCGATTTATTCGAAAATACGGTTACCGTGATGGTAAATTCACATTCGAGGCTGGTAGAAAATGTTGCACAGGAGAAGGAATATTTACGCTTGATCATACCAATCCCCAAGAAATATTTCGTTGCATGGCCGCAAAAATGAAATCTATGAAGAAGTTAATAAATTGCGACAATCACAATAATGATAATAACGATAACCATTGGACGATTGCCGCAAATATGGAGGCGGGCTCTCGAAGCCCCTTGACACCAAACAATCAACAGTGTATAAGTATTGAAAGCAATTCTCAAAATAGTGTTTCTTATAGAGAATTTGCGACATCTAGCGATTCCCTTAACACCTGCTTTACAAACTCTAATAACAATTCGATATCGACATTATTGCATCCCGTTTTAAGACAAATCCCGAGTAAGCCACCCCGAAAAATACAATCAACATTCCCCACTTCCGGAAGTTCTAATAAAGCACATATGCTTGCAGCAAATCTAAATTTTCAACTAAATGCTGATAAATTGTGCAAATATCAGAATTATGAGGCAGTTTCGATAACAACGTCAAGTGATCCCAATAAAACGATTGGGTCAACCCTTGTCATAAAGCCGAATTCTCCAGAGTGTGTTCACAAACAATGTCTAACATTGCTTAATAATGAAACTTTAGGAGCTGAACGAAACTATGAAAGCATAGAAACTGTAACTGATGCCTGGAAAACTCTTGGGATAGATGAAGTACAGCATAAGGAACGTGTTTTGGCCAAACATTGCGATGAGGATCTTAAAGAACCATGTTGGCAACGTTCCGTCCACACATGTAATCGGTCATTAAAGGAAACTTTTTTACCATCTAAAGTTTCAAGAGTAATAGATATTGATATCGGAGAAGGAGGCGGAGGGAGTGGCACTTCAAGTAATTCAAGGTGCATTGATGATTCGTATGATAGGCTAGATTTTATGTCACCTAATAACAAAACATCCAGCGGTTATAACACAATTATATCTGTCATATCGCCCATTCGTAAACGCTGCAATTCCCCCTCTTTGAGTGATTATGAATTTATTGGCAATCCGGAAATTGAATTATCCAAGAAAAACGATATAGACAAAACTGGAAGTATCCGGCCTTTTAATTCCAATCTACCAATATGCCCAACTTCGATAGCATTAAAGTGCAACATAGTTGGAGAAAATTATTTCGAACCGTCCGTAAGCCAACAAGTGTATCAGAGTGCAAACATATCACCTACACACGAAAATTATAGTGGCATAAATTATACGATAGTTAGTAAGCCTAAAAGAGTTTGATACTGAATTTTTATACAATATCCCCTTTCAAAAACTGTGATTGTCGTATCTGAATTAGAAATATCTTATTCGATCGATTTGCAAAATTTGTAAATCCATTCTTATGTATTTGCGCCATATGAATATCTATATACATGTTTTATAAGAAATTAATAACAGTATACAAAATTTAAATGAACTGTTTTGATTTTAGTTTGAAAACTATATTGCTATATCTATGTAAGGTATAGTATGTAGTAAAAAAAAAAACTTACATCCTCGATAATTGTTGATTTAAAAGTTTTCTAATCAATCCAGATATCACCAATGTACTGTATGAAAATAACAAAAAGTATCAAATCTGCTTGTAGAGCAGTACGCTGAGTTTTTCGTAAAAGTGTACCCTTTACGGTTGTTGTTGTTTTAGCGGGTACCTAGTCCCCGTTAAGATGGTAAAGATTAGCTAAGTTATCGTCGACGTCATCCAACGGAAGGCTCAAGGAACGTGCTGTTTTGACGGGGTCGGACCAAAGGGAGAGGGGTGGTGAAGTATACAAAGAGGTGGTCAGTGTCATGCGGAGACTCATTGCACGCAGGACATGTCGGGGTCTATTCTGGATAAGTAATAGTTTGAACAAGGGTCTTTCTCGTTTCTCGCAGCAACTCGAGTTCTTCCTCTGCAGTGGATGGTGGTTTGACTCCAAGTACGTCATTCACTGGAGGGGATTCTGTGAAGGTGTGAATGGCGGTCAGTGCTTGTCGTAAGTTTCTTGCGCCCGAAGCTTGGTCGGCCTGTTGTCTGATGTCGTCGACGTAGTTGAGGAATAACCCTTTGATGTTCCTAAGAGGCAGTACCTCTTCAAGCAGGTGACTGCAACTCAGATTTTTGTGAAAGTATCACAGCGGGAACTGACTGGAGAGGAGTTCAATATGCGGCCATCACTATGCAGTATTCTGACAGGTCTAAAGCTTCTTCGTTTGCGTTTCTCTGCTTCCAAGTGACCACATTGGTGCTGCGTAGTTAGGGACCGGACGGGCGATTGCCTTGTAAGTTGCCAACAACGTTTCTTTTTTTCCCATATGCTACCGGCTAGCGACTTGAGGATTTTGTTGCCACTCTGTAATTTGGCTATAATCGCTGTCGTATGAGGAGTGAAGGACGACAGACTGTCAAAAGTCACACCTAAAATTTTAGGATTATTGACAACCGGAATCTTGACGCCATCGACTGCAATATTAAGGTCAAAGCTGTTAAATTTACTCTGGGGATAGAATAAATAGGGACGAATCCAACGACTTTTCAAAGCCCTTTTCGTATTCATAATCCAATTTCAGCTATTTTTTTATATTTATAATAATAAATAAGGGAGGATGGAGTCATTTGTAGAAGTATCTAGTAAGGAAAGTTCTCTGATTGCCATTCACTTGGGAGTGGCCAGAAACAATTTTTATTACATATGGCTCAAGCAACTTGCGACTTCCGGTTCTAGACTAAGTATCCTCTGGGTAGCCAAAAAACATCCGTTTAAAGGCGAGCTGAAGTGAGGATTGTGCTTTGGGTTTGGGACCCGCCACGTAAAAAACGCCTCCAATGAAAACCTTTTAATGACGACCATGGCAATCAACGGGATTGTCCGGTCGCTTAATTGGGAAGGTGAAAATAAAGGCTGACATCACCGCCGTCCAAGAAGTGCGATGGACGGGACAAAGACTGAGGTAAGTAGGTCCTTGTGGCATTTACTACAGTGGTCATATAAAGGAGCGCAAACTTGGTGTGGGATTGGTGGTGGTAGAGAGACTCCGTCGCCGTGTACTGTGTTGTTGTTTCAACGGAATATCTAATCCCCGTCAGGGTTGTGAGGATTATTTAAGTTTTCGTCTACGGGAGGCCCAGAAAACGTTTCGACGGGGTCGGACCAAAGGGAAAAAGTTGTCAGATGAGTGGGGTTGGTATGGTATGCAAAGAGGTAGTCAGAGTCATGCGGAGACTCATTGCACGCGAGAATCGCTGAGTACTGTCATTCACCCCGGAGGATGAACGTTTAGCCACAGTCCACATCAAAGCAAAGTTCTTCAACATATCGTTGATTTGCGCTCACCACCGACGGAAGATGAGCTCTTGGAGCGCACATGCGGGAGCTGCCCCGCCACGATGATAAAATCGTGCTTGGCGATTTCAACGCCAGAGTGGGCAAGGAAAGTGTCTTTGGCACAACAGTCAACCCCAAACGGGTTGAGGCTGATCGACTTCGCCGGATCCAAAATATGATCATCTGTATAACTAGATTCCAGCACAAGCAACCTGGCTTTCTCCGTAGCGAAAGTCCACCAACCAAATCGATCATGTTATGGTAGACGGAAGACACGTCTCTAGTGTTTTAGAAATGTTTAAGCTCCGATGTCTTAACATTGACTTAGACCACCATCTTCTTGTAGCGAAGATATGCACGTCAACAAACAAAAGGAATGTTCGTCGTCAAGAAGCTGCAATCACAACAGATAGACGAATGATTTTCTACTCGCCTTACACTCCTACTCTTTGAGAGGACTCGTCAACATTTTGGTATAAAGAAACTGTGGGACGGCATTTCAAGCTCCTTACGTGCAACTGCAACCGAAACCATTGGTTTTCGGAAAATGCAAAAGCTGATACCACGGAGAGTGCCGTGTCGCAGCAAAGAGAAAACTGACTGCCTACCTCGCAACGTTACGATCGACCACAACACGTGCGGGATGGGATACCGAAAGTTGAAGAGGGAAGCGAAATAAACAAAAGAGAGAAATGTGTGAGTACAGGGTAAAACAACTGGTGCGCTGTTGTTAACTCGGCTATAATCGCGTAAGCGATGTCTGCCAGTAAAGAAGAAGATGAAGAAATAAGCAAATATGTACCATTTTGGTCGACCACTTTGCCAGTTTTCCGCTAGAGACATTATTCCATCAGTGCAAAACTTTCATCAGGGTAAATCGAAATTTCCAAAACGGAAGCAATCGAACCACTGTTGTGCTACAGGAACGTCTCTGTAAACTTCATAAATTTCATTGGGGATTTGCGTGGCATTCTTTTCTTTTTATACAAAAATTTCAAAATATAGCGATTTTCTTCATTATTTTCACTCATTTTTGAACAGCTTTTTCAACTTCCCGAATTTATTTATTTTTGTTTAAATGAGGATTAAAATCTAACCTTTCTAACACTATATGGTATGACACAATGTAATTGGTAGCACTGGAGATATACGACTCCAACGACGTCTATTGAAAAAACACGACTATCCAATACAAGGAGGGAAAGTAAAATATGGGACCCGCAACTCTATGGACCGAAAAATGATGTTGAAACTATACATAGAAGGATAACCTCTAAAAACAAGAAATTCATTGTTTACTTGTGGTGAAGGAGCACACAACGTTGCCCCGAACATAGTGGTTTTTGAAAAGTCAAAATTGGCAAATGTTCTAACGGTATATCAGTACTCAGGCGGAGTTCAATGGATATAGAGTGGTTTAGTCGTTATAAGAAAAAAAATCTGAACGTGCAACCAATGCTTATTTCACAAATCCTAAGAGGAAGAAAGTTTCGGGAAGAGAAGACCATACTATCATAAGAACAAGTGTACAAAACTGATTTTAAGTCACTGTTAGGTTTAAAACAGCAATCATTTAGTAATGATATTGCAACTCCGATAGTTAAGTAAATGCCGCTATAAAAGCCTCTTTTGTCAGATTAGTACATATATAGCTTGAGGCATAGCTTTTGTCGTTAATAAATGACATCTCTCGACTGAAGGACCGCTTGAGTAGATGGGATAAGAGCGACCTTCGCTTTTGTAAGGCTAGGTGCATCACTGTATCGCCTTCGGAGTATACTGTGGGTACACCCTTAACTTAATTTTGAGTCGCTCTAAGAACTTGAGGATGTAAGCGACTATCCTAAGGAATCGGAGGTACGATGAAAACCGCTCAAGGATGTCAGTATCATCCAATCTTTTGTGAAAAGAGCCGAATCGAGAAATTCTGTTAACCATCGGGGGCTATTCCACCAAAAGGTGGTAGTGGCAAGGTTCAGAGGTTTGTACCCTCTTGTACCTAGGTCAGCAGGATTGTCAGCACTGACACTTTTGCTTTGGCAACTAGTAAGTGGCTTGTGATAAAATTTTTGTGCACGGTGGAACGTCCATTGTTCATAACCCCCCTGAAACAACTCTGTGTAACATCCGGACACCTTGAAGTGGATGCATCAACTTGCCTCCTGACTTTGTACTTTTAGAGTCTCTACACTTGAAAGTGGAGTAGGTGAAATTGCTTTAATTAGTTTTAATTGAACAGTAATTATTGATTTTGTTTGTTCAAGCTGATCGAAGGAATTTTCATATTGGCGTAAGCCGAAGATTTAAAATTTTCTGGTACATAGATCTGAGTCGCGAAGATGAAAATCGAGTGCAGTATCTTATTAAACTGTCACTCTCAGCAATAAATGTAGTATGTGATGTCTTTCACCCTTTTTTGTTTTGTAGCACTTTGCTTTGAGCGTGTAGCTTCTGCAGGTGTACATGGACTTTTTTCTTCCAAAATAATTTTTGGTACTTTTAGTAGCTACATATGCAGATTTAAAGGCTTTACAATCTGCGTTCATTCAGAAAAGATCAATTACTCTATAAATAAAATTCTGATAAATTCTCTCAGTTTAAACTGAAGTTCGGATTAAATTAAATTTTTAATAATCTCGAAAATATTCTCCTTCTTAATTGTCGTAGACACCGCTTACGCGATTATAGCCGAGTTAACAACCGCGCGCCAGTCGTTTATTCTTTTCGCTACGTGGCGCCAATTGGATATTCCAAGCGAAGCCAGGTCCTTCTCCACTTGGTCCTTCCAACGGAGTGGAGGTCTTCCTCTTCCTCTGCTTCCCCCGGCGGGTACTGCGTCGAATACTTTCAGAGCTGAAGTGTTTTCGTCCATCCGGACAACATGACCCAGACAGTGTAGCCGCTGTCTTTTAATTCGCTAAACTATGTCAATGTCGTCGTATGTCTCGTACAGCTCATCGTTCCATCGAATGCGATATTCGCCGTGGCCAACAAGGTCGACTCATCGGTTGTTGACATCGTTCAGGCCTCTGCACCATATAGCAGGACGGGAATTATGAGTGATTAAAGAGTTTAGTTTTTGTCCGCCTAAAGAGGACTTTGCTTTTCAATGCTTACTCAGTCCGAAGTAGCACCTGTTGGCAAGAGTAATCCTGCGTTGGATTTCCAGGCTGACATTGTTGGTGGTGTTACTGTTAGTTCCTAAATAGACGAAATTATCTACAACTTCAAAGTTATGATTGTCAACAGTGACGTGAGAGCCAAGTCGCGAGTGCGACGACTGTTTGTTTGATGACAGAAGATATTTCGTCTTGCCCTCGTTCACTGCCAGACCCATTTGAGTTGCTTCCTTGTTCAGTCTGGAGAAAGCAGAACTAACGGCGCGGGTGTTGAGGCCGATGATATCAATATCATCGGCATACCCCAGCAGCTGTACACTCTTATAAAATATTGTGTCTGTTCGATTAAGTTCCGCAGCTCTAACTATTTTCTCCAGTAGCAGATTGAAGAAGTCGCACGATAGGGAGTTACCTTGTCTGAAACCTCGTTTGGTATCCAACGGCTCGGAGAGGTCCTTCCCGATCCTGACGGAACTTTTGGTGCTGCTCAACGTCAGTTTACACAGCCGTATTAGTTTTGCGGAGATTCCAAATTCAGATATCGGGGCATAAAGGCCGCTCCTTTTCATGCTGTCGAAAGCAGCTTTGAAATCGACGAAGAGGTGGTGTGTGTCGATTCTCCTTTTACGGGTCTTTTCCAAGATTTTGCGCATGGGGAATATCTGGTCGGTTGTTGGTTTTCCAGGTCTAAAGCCACACTGATAAAGTCCAATCAGTTTGTTGACGGTGGGCTTTAATCTTTCACACAATACGCTGGATATAACTTTATATGCGATGTTGAGGAGAATAATCCCACGGTAGTTGGCGCAGATTGTGGGGTCTCCTTTTTTATGGATTGGGCATAGCACACTTAAATTCCAATCGTTGGGCATGCTTTCGTCCGACCATATTTTACTAAGAAGCTGACGCATGCTCCTTATCAGTTCTTCGCCGCCGTGTTTGAATAGCTCGGCCGGCAATCCATCGGCCCCTGCCGCTTTGTTCTTCAGGCGGGCAATTGCTATTCGAACTTCTTCATGGTCGGGTAATGGAACGTCTGCTCCATCGTCATCGATTGGGGAATCGGGTTCGCCTTCTAACAGTGTTGTGCTTTCACTGCCATTCAGCAGGCTGGAGAAGTGTTCCCTCCATAATTTAAGTATGCTCTGGGCATCGGTGACTAGATCACCTTTGGGGGTTCTACAAGAGTATGCTCCGGTCTTGAAACTTTCTGTAAGCCGCCGCATTTTTTCGTAGAATTTTCGAGCATTACCCCTGTCGGCCAGCTTATCAAGCTCTTCGTACTCACGCATTTCGGCCTCTTTCTTTTTCTGTCCGCAAATGCGTCTCGCTTCCCTCTTCAACTTTCGGTATCTATCCCAATCTTTGTTCATTCAGAAAAGATCAATTACTGAAATAAATTCTCTCAGTTTAAACTGAAGTTCGGATCAAAGTAAATAGCGTGTTTCCTTTTTAATAATCTTGGAAATATTAGATAGTTATTTTTATTGCTTTTATTGTTTAGTTAATTAATTTTTAAAAATCAGTTCGTATGTACTTGTACTTATTGCGAATGAGAGGTCGTATAAGAGATCAATTCACTGTATGCATATGTATGTATGTACGCTATTCTGCTTGTTTTGGCTTGCCAAAGAACATGGGGTATTGCCGTATATGTGCCAATTTGGACTTCGAATATGTAAAATAAAATTGTTCGCAATATTTTTTGTTATTTATATATTTAGATGTATATACATACATATATTTTTTTAAAATTTCTGTTTTCTTCACCGCTTTTAGAAATTAGTTAATATATAGTGGTACCCTATTAGGATATATTACCATGTCCCGTATATTCTTATGTACATATGTATGTGTTTGTATGTAAGTACGCGCATAAACGCAATTGAACAACAAAATATAGTATGTGCAACGTAAATATGGGGATGTTCGAGCAAGCAAATAACTGCAGCAATATTGCGATAGTGTTGTTTTTCTGCAGATACTTAGCTGATACTCATATTGCAACATTTTTGCGTCGAATATGATGCCTTGCGATACTGCCGCAGTGATTGAAACTCGAACATCCCCTATGTTTTTATGTATGTGAGTACAATATATTGGTAATGTACTTAAACGCTCTCAATAGGATGAGTATATAGTATATCGTCAACTAAAATGCTAAATAACGTATTATCAAAAGATTCGAAATTGAGTTCTTTCAGAAATATTAAGCTTATACGATCAGAAATGCCTAAATTGTCTTAAAAAGTAAAAAAAAAGTAACATCAAGCGCATGATTTCGTTAAACAAAATATATCATATAAAAATAACGTAGAATTTGTTTTTTTTTTTTTTGGTTATGTTCATAGTGCTTTGTTGGTTTAAATTGAATTGGTTTTTATACTGAAAATTATAACACAAGTAAAAAAGGAAAAGTGTTGTGAAATAATAAATGTGTTCCATAATTAAAGATCTTGAAAAGTGTAATGAAAATTTGCAATATTGTAAAATTATTACCAAAAGAGAAGAAAGTGTAAAAAAACGAATATATGGCAAAAAATATGGCGGGTTATCAAAAGGAAATATTTGCAAAAGGAAACCACGAAATATAAAAGCTGCATGTACATCTAAGTATTGTGCAAAATATTCAAAGATGCGAAAGAAGATATTTGAACATTTCTGGTTAATATCACGGGACCAAATAAAGATTTTAGTAATTAGCAGTACTGAAGTTTATGTTAAAAAGCGGATTTATATGAAAAGTTCCCGACGTTCATATCCAAAATCATATTTTTTGCATAACGAAAGAGTGCGTCAGTGTGCAGTAAGATGTTTTTGTCAACCCTTGGTATTTCGGAAACTATGGTAAGAAGTTGGTTGAGTTCC
Organism: Bactrocera zonata; assembly: GCA_037783105.1. Lineage (NCBI taxonomy): Eukaryota > Metazoa > Arthropoda > Insecta > Diptera > Tephritidae > Bactrocera > Bactrocera zonata. The sequence goes on along the minus strand of JBAWJQ010004574.1, from coordinate 51,158 downwards.
AGTGAACTTTATAGCACTCAGTTGGGTTTGGAAAATAAAAAAAAAACAACTAGCAAGATGAAAATCGAAGAAATACAAAACGGGAAAAATCTATTAAGATATATTTAATTATTTAACTGAATGGTTGGAAGGCATCCCGAAACTCGAATCCCACTACCGACGTCAGTATACAAATAAATGGTATTTTCAATCGGAATTTACATATATCGTATGCAAATGTGTATGACGTTTATTTCTCAGATTGTAAATTGCATAATGAAAATGGTATCTCTTCCATATCTTTTTCATCAAAATCATAAATAAAATTAATTTTTCGATTTTTAAACCTAGAAATGATACATATGTGTGACATCTGCATATCGTTTGAATCAAAAAACATCGCAGTAGAACAATATGATGCCTACAGAAAAGAAATTGAGGAATGAGAGAAAAAAAATAATTACATTGAAAGTGCTAAAGCGGGCTTATGCTCATTATTATGTATGGACATGCAAACGGTTGAGCTTATTCCCCAGTCAAAAGCAAATGGATCCTATTAGAAAATGGCACCTTAAGTTCATGATTTATACCATATATAACGTCATTACTCACAAATCTGAGAACTATGTCTGGGATGAAACCGAAGGCAGTCTTATTGCCTTTTATTTTCACAACAATTATAATAAAGAACCATATACTTAATACGCCGAACATTCATCATATCATTTTATTACCATCACATCGCCATAAGTATTTAGTCGTAGGGGGCAAATGGAATCACACAATTCATTGTAGACTGCTTCTTCGGGAAAGATATGAAATTACTATCATGCAGTTCGAACAATTCCGAACGTAAGTTCGAAACTCGTGGAGTGACATTCACTGAATACACTAAAAACTTTAAATTTTGAATTTTATAGGAATTTTTATACGGCATGTTTTTGCTAGCGGAGAAATAAATTAAAAAAATAAAAATGTAAGTTCTTATTGAATTCAAACTATAAAATATCTGTTACGAGTAAAATAATCTTTAATGCGATTTCCGCAGGTCTAAAGTAATTACCACCAAGCAGCAATATACACTAATGGTTGAGCTGTTACAGCAAAAACCTAAAATGGCGCAGAGTTTTACCAAGTGCCCTAAAGAAGAAGCGGCAGCTTTTTAGAATAATATGTCCCAGGAACTCAACTGTGTCGGTCCGCCTATCAAGGATATTTACTGGAAGAAGGTAATATAACAAAGTTGTAGTTTTGTTGTTGTAACACGAGAATTTAAAGCTTGTTTGACTTATTTTTTTTTTATTAGATATTGCTTGACTGGAAGGAATACGTAAAAAGATAAATGGGTGAAAATAAAAAGGAGCAGTCAGCTACTGGTGACGGCAGAAATAGGCAGCACCATTTCAACGAATTGGAGGAAGCGGTGATAACACTAACGGCATTATAGACGAGTACGAGTGATATTGAAAATGCAGTGAGCATGGGCTACCTATGGTAGCCGACGTGGGCAATGAGACAGAGGCCGACGTATCAATGCCATCAGTGACCTGCAGTCCAGCACTGCCTAGACGTACTCGTAGGCCACCGGATACATGTACAGCCGAATTAATAAAATAACAACCTTCACTTCAAAAAGAATTTCAGAGAAAGGTTCTCGATTCGTTGGACGACATTTCCTCATGTATGCGACGACTAGGCAGAGCATTGGGAAAGCAAAACGATTTGAAAACAGCGGAAGTGAAAAAAATTTGGAGGCACAACATAGCTATCGAGAATTTATTTAGCTGCTGAGAATTCCATAAAGCAGCAATTGCATCATGTATGTATATATACATATATGGCAACCGAAAGACTATTACGGCGTTATTTTAATCTTCGGCGCAGCACTAATAAAATACAACTCTACCTAACTTCTAAAGGCAATGCTATCATATGATTTTAATCCTACATTCCTTTTGTTATTATATTCTTACTAGCTCTTATGTTATAAGGAGTAACATGAAACTATGAAAGACAGCATTTTACACGATCTATGGGTAAGCAAACTTCCTCCGTATGTACAAGCAGCAATTATTGCAGCAATCCATCATCGCGACACAAGCACGCGCAAGAGGGTCTGGCACTTAACGTTAGAACCGTGAGTTGGGCACTCAGTGCCCATTCTCACTTTGGATATTTAATTCCTGGGGTTTGGGCAGTCAAACTTGAATTATTTTCATCATTGCGATAAACTATAATTTTAGTTATAAGTTGACAAAATTTTAGGTATATTGCTCTTTTAATATAAATGTATTTTATAAGGTGAGTGCTCTACACGTGACTTGGGGCACTCAATGCCCATAATATTTCTTCATATATTTTGTGTGAAGAAGCGTAATTTTCTAACGGTTTTGATGATTATTATGCATTTCTAATTAGTTTCGGTAAAAGTGAATAGTTAATTTTTTGGAAATGAGTGAAGAATTGGAGGTTTATTTGACCTCACGGCGTGAATTGACGGAAGAAGGTGAGAAGAATATTTGCTAATGATAGCGATGATGATCATGGTGGAAGAGAATATAAATTTATTGGTGGCCAGTAAACGGCCCGGCTTCGGAGATGATAATTCTCAGCCCATTCGAGATCCACATTTCGAAGAACATATACGCGGGGAAGCTGTTGTAGATCTGAACCCTTACGAAAGCAGATTTGATTTGTCAAATATGGTTATTGAGAGTAATTGTTGTTTGGGAAGAAAACAATTTAACTATATGGTGTTCAAAGCCGAGTCAAAGTGAAAAACGGCGATCGGAACTAGCATTGGTAATGCGTAGACAATCAACGTCACCATTCATGGAAAGTTTTGAATCTAAAAGCGATGTTTTTTTTTTCAATTATAAAACCGATGTAAAACAAAAAATAATTTTACAACTAAAATTGCAATGGACTTGATAAATTTCAAACGGGTTCCTGCAGTGGCGAGATCACGTCCAGCAATACAGGTAGGTATTTCAAAATGAGTTCATTATAAAATATCTTTTACCATTTTCTTTTCTTGCCACAGATCATTTATAAAATATAATAAAAATAATAAAACAATAGCAGTTTGTGATCATTGCCTTATTCCGACATGCTCCAAACACTTGATAAGGACGTGTAAAAAGTGCTATTTTGCAAAATAAAGTGCCAAAGCTGATACGGACACAGACAATGATGAAGACCGGACAATATTCCAACAACGTCTACACCCAATCAAAAAGACAGCGAAGAATTTTACCCATTTGAGCAGTTCGTAATTAAAAATTTATTTGATTTTGATATTCTTAAATAAAATTACCTTTGTTTCTAACAAGCGAAATATTGGCGTTTCTATAAAAAAAAGATTCATAAAAGTCTAAATTTCCATACAAAATACATTGCTTGACACTGAGTGCACAAGTCGCGAGATTAAGTTCTATATCTATGTCACAGTTCTAAGGTTAATGAAGTTACGAGTCTGGAGCATGAAATAGCAGAATTGACTAGGCAAGTGCAAAGGCTTTTCAGTAACAAAGGATACAATTTTCGTTTGCGGTCTCGAAATAGGTCACGTGCGTTATTAGGTAAATCGGACAGACTGATTTGCTGTTACCAAAGTAAATTCGGTGCGAAAGCAACTAAATGCCGACAGTCGTGCAATTTTGTTTTATTGAAGAAACCTTTATAGGCCCGCTCGGCTGCTCAGGTTTTAGAATTAGACAAACAGTCTAAGACCTTCAAGACATACCCTTTACGCAAATACGATAAGTCAGCAGAATTAAATTTTTTAATAGATACCGGTGCGGACGTTTCTGATATACCAAAATGCAACAACACAACATGAGCTTCTCCTAACGGTATGGAATTGTTTACCGCAAATGGATTGCCGATCTCTATATTCGGTGAGGCGATTGTGAAACATAATCTGTCGTCTCGGAACTACGATTCCTCGTGCACTCGGTCAACGATATTGTTGAATGTAGGAAACTTTATTTATACGTGCATGCAACAGATTTCGTGGTGTCGCAGTATTATCAATTCGTTGATGGTAGTCAACAACCATTAGAATTTCGCTTACTAGTGCTGAGAAAAGATACAGCACTTACGACATTTTTAATACATGGTCGAAGGTCGCCGTTGTCATATTTATACAGACCCTAAACCGCTAATATACACATTCAAACAAAAGCTAGAACGAGCTTCTAATCGGTAGATCCGTCAACTCGACTTCATAGCTCAGATCACCCCCGACATTCGGCATGTAAGCGGCGAAGAGAATGTAAAGCAGACCTGCCGTCACTAATAAACTTAATTTCCGCAGAAACTTTGGACTATGATAACTTGGCTGAAGAACAAGGACGAGAAGCTTCAAAATCTTTTAAATGGTAATATAAAACACTCTCTTAACCTACAAAATTTCGCCCGTCCTTTTAATTCGAGAAACTTATGCTGCGACACCTCGACTGGCGGTGTTCGAACGTTTATAACAAAAAGCTTTAGAAAAACTTTTTTACGGTCAACTCACAACCTTTCACACCCATGTATAAGGACAAAACATTGTGTAAGGTGAACGCTTTTGTGGGGTCCAGTGTTTTGTCATAGTTTCAGGGTTTTATCATAGGCAGCTTTGACTAAATTTTCTCCACTCTAATAATCACTTTAAATTATTTTACATACCTGCCCATTTTTTTCCGCGGAAAATCTGTTTTTAATAAATGGTTTTCCCTAAGAACAGCAATCCAGGCACAACGTGGTTATATTTTGTTTTGCCGTTTGTGGCTGGAGACATCAGCTGTTTTTCCCTTTTCTTTTTTTTCTCTTTTCCTCTTTATTTTATTTTTATTTTGCATTTCCTTTTTGTTTTGTTGTTGCCAAATTTAAATTAAACTTTAGAGCAGTGGTCGGCATGAGAGGATCTGTCACTGTGTTGGTGAGCACGAAAAAAAGTAGCCCAGTGAGAAATTGGAATTAAAATTAAGCAATTTTTATTATTAATTAATAGTATAATGAAAATTAACAAATTGTCTTTTGAGGATATATTCCCTATTATCTTTAAAAGATTTGGAACATAAAAGGCATTGGATGGCATCAAAAGCATTTAGAATCATAAAATATTTCCCGCAGGGCATATTTCGTTTTGCGCTATGGTCTTGCGTGATGTTAATTCGTTGATGGCTCGACAACGACTGAACGATAGGGCGTAAGCGTACGTGTGAAGTTAGTTTGCAAAATTTTGCTATGAAATGCCGACCACTGCTTTAGAGGAAGACTAGTTGGCAGATGTTCCCAACTATTTTTTTGGTAAGGTAAAATCAATCGAAAATAGTGATGGTAGAGAAAGTGTCACAAGTATCGCCTTCTCACACTGAAGTAAACAACCCGAAAAGAGCACGGAAGACATCAGGCTTCTTACCACTAACGAAGAAACCAAAAAACGTGATTCAAAAACCGCAGGCACCCTTTAGTGAAGTCATGAAAATAAATAAAAAAAGACACCCGAGAAATGAGTATGCGTGGTAAAAAGAAAGAGGCCCATGGAGAAGAGAATTAGGTCGAAACCAGACGCTATAATTCTAACAAAAAAGGACGCAGACATCCATCAAATGTGACCTACATCAGAAAACTCTCAAACGAAACCTTCCCATAGACCTAAAAAGCAAAGGAGACAAAAGAGCTGAAACTTTTCAGAGCGCCCTAGAGGGAGTGGTTGGCGAGATGGCTGTAATGCAACTGAATACATACAACGTCACTATAATGAGCAAAGATCTGGATGAGATAATTACTTCTGAAGAAATTTGCTGCGCATTACAACAGAGGGTGGAATACAGAACATAGGATCAGCTAATGTTAAAAACATGCGGAAAACAAGAAGCGGCACTCAAATAGCCCTTATATGCCTGCGTGCTCAAGATGCCAAGACTGCCCTTAAATTAGGCAAGGGAGTACTCCTCTGTTTCCCGCTGTTACAGATGTTTCTATCCAGGAGACATGGCGCGTAAATGTTGCTGTCTGATCGACAGGTCCTCTCTTTGTACACGTTGTGGATGCGCGGGACATTTTGCAAAAATTTGCATTAACACACCGAGTTGAATGCTGTGCAAAGGAGAATAATCAGTTCTAAGTACGAGTTGCCCTAAATGCGTGTAGTTGCAAAAGACAATAGAAAAATGAGAATATTGCAGCTGAACCTAAGCCACTGTGCTTCAGCACGAGCCCTACTGCAACAAACCGTAATAGAAAGCAAAATTGATGCCGCCGTACTAAGTGAGCAATATTTCCAACTTTCGGAAAGTACTTGTATTACAGATATAAGTGGCAAAGCAGCAATATGGTCCTGCAATGGACACACATTCACGTCTTGCTGCAGAGTAGCGAAAAATGGTTTTACTTTAGCGCAAATAGGAGGAATTTATTACAAAAGTTGCTATGCTCGTCCCATCGCGTCTGCTAGAGAATCTGAAGACTTCCTCCTGGAATTATCCTTAGAAAAAGAGGCAAATCGCCGATAAACAATGGCGGGCGATTTTAACGCATGGTTTACTGCATAGGGTGGTAGAAGCTCAAACCATCGTGGGCGCCTAGTTCTAGAATTCCTGAGCCATACCAACTTCCCAATAATAAATAGCGGCACGAAAAATACTTACCAAAACGGAAATAAAGTCTCTATAATAGACCTGCTGTTTGCAAATGACGAACTAAGTAGACATATTAAGTGGGACGTGTCAGACATGTTCACAAATAGTGACCACATGGAAATCATTGCAGAAGTTTTATTTTCTCGAGATCAGGAACCCCCATGTAGTAAAAACGAAGTTGGAAGCAAACAGATTTTAATACTGACGCTTTTGAAACAGTCTGGAGTGCATCAATAGCATTAGGCGAAGGCGGCGTCCACTTAGTAACCGCACTGCGAAAGGAACTGGTAGCAGCAATGCTACAATGTGAAGGACAAAAATCACAAAACGACATCTGTATACTGGTGGAATGAAGAAATAGCCATGCTGAGAAAGCCCTGGAACTCAGCCCGACGTCGATTACAACGCAATCAAAGTGTCGAAAACGAAAACCGTCTCAAAGAAGCTTTTAAAAGTCACAAGAAGCTTTTAAAGTCAGTTATATCCTGCGTTGGTGATGTTTACGCTGGTTCCAAGATGGACGAAATTATCTACGACTTCAAAGTTATGATTGTCAACAGTGACGTGAGTGCCCAGTCGCGAGTGCGACGACTGTTTGTTTGATGACAGGAGATATTTCGTCTTGCCCTCGTTCACTGCCAGACCCATTTGTTTTGCTTACTTGTCCAGTCTGGAGAAAGCTGAACTAACGGTGCGGGTGTTGAGGCCGATGATATCAATATCACCGGCATACCCCAGCAGCTGTACACTCTTAAGAAAGATTGTACCTGCTCGATTAAGATCTGCAGCTCGAATAATTTTCTCCAGCAGCAGATTGAAGAAGTCGCACGATAGGGAGTCGCCTTGTCTGAAACCTCGTTTGGTATCGAACGGCTCGGAGAGGTCCTTCCCGATCCTGACGCAGCTTTTGGTGCTGCTCAACGTCAGTTTACACAGCCGTATTAGTTTTGCGGAGATACCAAATTCAGATATCGGGGCATAAAGGCCGCTCCTTTTCATGCTGTCGAAAGCAGCTTTGAAATCGACGAAGAGGTGGTGTGTGTCGAATCTCTTTTCACGGGTCTTTTCCAAGATTTGGCGCATGATGAATATCTGGTCGGTTGTTGATTTGCCAGATCTAAAGACACACTGATAAGGTCCAATCAGTTTGTTGACGGTGGGCTTTAATCTTTAGCATAATACGCTCGATAGAACCTTATGCGCGACGTTGAGGAGGCCTATCGCACGGTAGTTGGCGCAGATTGTGGGGTCTCCCTTTTTATGGATTGGGCTTAGCACACTTAAATTCCAATCTTTGGGCATGCTTTTGTCCAACCATATTTTACAAAGAAGCTGATGCATGCTCCTCATAAGTTCTTTGCCGCCATGTTTGAATAACTCGGCCGGCAATCCGTCGTCCCCTGCCGCTTTGTTGTTCTTTAGGCGGGTAATTGCTATTTGAACTTCTTCATGGTCGGGCAATGGAACGTCTGCTCCATCGTCATCGATTGGGGAATCGGGTTCGCCTTCTCCTGGCGTTGTACGTTCACCGCCATTCCGCAGGTTGGAGAAGTGTTCCCTCCATAATTTAAATATGCTCTGGGCATCGGTGACTAGATCACCTTTGGGGGTTCTACAAGAATATGCTCCGGTCTTGAAACCTTTTGTAATCAGCAGCATTTTTTCGTAGAATTTTCGAGCATTACCCCTGTCGGCCAACTTATCAAGCTCTTCGTACTCACGCATTTCGGCCTCTTTCTTTTTCTGTCTGCGAATGCGTCTCGCTTCCCTTTTCAACTCTCGGTGTCTATCTCATCCCGCACGTGTTGTGGTCGATCGTAACGTTGCAAGGTAGGCAGCCTGTTTTCTCTCCGCTGCGACACGACACTCCTCGTCCTACCAGCTGTTCTTTTGCACTTTCTGAAAACCAATGGTTTCAGTTGCAGCTGTACGTAAGGAGTTTGAAATGCCGTCCCACAGTTCCCTTATACCGAGTTGTTGACGAGCGCTCTCAGAGAGCAGGAGTGCAAGCCGAGTTTCGTTCGGCTGTCTGTTGTGATTGCAGCTTCTCGACGTCTAACTCGTCGTGGCGGGGGCAGCTCTCATAAGTGCGCCCCAAGCACTTAAAAAAGGCATCTTTGGCCACATCGTCCTTCTCTTTGGTCGGGGTGTGGACGCAAATCAGCGATATGTTGAGGAACCTCTCTCTCCCACCACGAATCCCACACCAAACTTACTCTCCTTTATATGGCCACTGTAGTAAATGCCACAACAAGGAACTACTCGTCTCTGACTTTGTCCCGTCAATCGCATTTCTTGGACGGCGGTGATGTCAGCCTTTATTTTCACGAGGACATCAACCAGCTGGGCAGCGGCACCTTCCCAATTAAGGGCCTGGACCTTCCAGGTGCATGCTCTGAATTCGTAGTCCTTAATTCGTTTGCCATGGTTGTCATGAAAAGGGAGGTCTCTCATCCGAGGCTGTTGTTGATTTTCCGTTGGGGGTGTTTTTTACGTGGCGGGTCCCAAACCCAGCGCACAACCCTATGCAGGGGATGTTTCGCCTTCTCACTTTAGCTCGCCTTCAAACGGATGTTCTTAGGCTACCCAGAGGATACTTGGTCAAAGACCGGAAGTCGTGAGCTGCTTGAGTCATATGAAAAGAATCGTTTCTGGCCATTCCCAAGTGAATGACGATCAGAGAACTTTTTTCACTTGCGTGAACTTCTACACATGACTCCATCCTCCAAAGTCCCCTGGGAACTGGTTATAAAATATGTATGTCCAAATTTTAAAATAAGCGGCAGCAACCCAAATGCGCTACGGTTATGAAGAAAGTCCTCGAGGCATTATTTCTGACGCAGGCCTCGATTACTAGCGATGTGTGACGAAACAAAGCTGTTGAATCACCCCCACTGATTACAGAAGAAAAACTAGTGGAGATAGCTAAAAAAATCAAAAACAACAAATCGCCTGGTATCGATGTCATACCAAACAGTGCTCTGAAGGTAGCCATAATTTCAAAGCCCACTCTTTTCGGAAAAATGTACAAAACATGTATAAAAGAAGGGATGTTCCTCGATCCCTGGATAGCCCAGCGCCTGGTTTTAATCCAAAAACCAAAAAAAAAAAACACCTAATGAACCCTCTTCGTATCGACCTCTGTATATGCTCGACACAATGGGCAAAGTGTACGAAAGCATAATAAGAAACCGCTCGGAGTTTGCAATCCAGGAAGCCGGCGGACTATCAGAAAGACAATACGGCTTCAGAAAACAGAGGTACACTATCGAGGCACTAAAAGAAGTTGTCGACACTGCGGAAAAAGAAAAAGAAAAGCGGTAAAAGATGGAAAGGTGGTACAAAAAAATATTGTGCGCTAATAACTCTGGATGAAAAAAACGTTAAGCTAATAAATAACTTGATGACTTGCAAAATAAATGTACCGAATGCATAAATGGCCTGCGCCAATGGTTTTCTTCCATGAGTTTGGAACTGGCTGAGCACAAAATAGAGGTATTGCTCGTAAGCACCAGGAAAATTGAGGAAAAAATAACTCTTACTATAGGCGAGGGCGTGATTACTTCGCAACCACAGTTGAAGTATTTAGGGGTAATATTGGCATACATAGCAAATAAAGCTAGTACGATTTATAATGCCCTATCAAAAATTAAGCCAAATAGAGGCTGTGTGCGCTCCAGGCACCGACTTCTAATCGCAAAAGCGATGAGCTCAGTTATACTATATGCAGCTTCAGTATGGAAACAGGCACTAAACATCAAAGCGTATGCCAGGCTAATAATTGCCGTTCATTGATTCACAGCAATAAGAGTATCAAGTGCTTTCCGAACTATATCCAGCGAAGCAGCTGAAGTACTAGCTAGTATGCCGTGCATAGACATCCAGGGAGACGAGTTCGCGTTATTATATGAACTATCAGCGCCAATTACAGAAATCCAAAAGAGAGAAGAGAGAAAGAAGAACTAAAGGACGGTGGACCCACAGGCTCATACCTGACATTCATACGTGGGTAAGTGGACAACATGGGGACCTGGATATTCACCTCACCCAAATATTAAGTGGGCATGGGTGCTTCAGAGGCTACCTATACAAATTGCAAAATGACGTCAGTCCGAATTGTTCGATGTGTACGGAATAAATAGAAGATTCTGAATACGTGTTTTTCCATTGTCCTCGGTTTCTAAAAATAAGGGAAAAGTTAGAAAAAGCACTAGGTGGTAGTTTAATGGTGAAAAGTTTGACCGCACTTATGTGTCAGTCCCCTGAGAAGTGGAAAGCTGTTCGCGAAGCGGCAACTTCCATTATGAAAATATTAAGATAGGTACAACAGAATAGGCCCCAGTCCGTCCGTGCTATAGAGGAAACGTAACATGACTTGTCACTCCCATGAAGTAATACCTTATCTGGTAGTATCGTGGGATAGTCTTGAGTTGGGAGTAGGTTCGGTTTAGCGGATTAAAGTCCTATAAAAAAAATGTATAAGAGGGACTACACGATTGGTAACAGAGTGATTTATTTGGTCTGGTGTCCAGCGAGGTAGCAGCAATTTTGCTCGCTGCAGTTTGCAGTGTCAGTGGAACAAAACTATACGACACAACCGAAGTTTGTTACAGCGTTAAAAATGTTCAACACTTTGTTTCGCGCCCATCCATATCGACCTAGCCGGACCATTTCCACCATCTAAAGGAAACCGCTCCAACTGTTGCCAAAGCTCTACTAAACGGCTGGATTTCACGGTTTGGTGTACCTATCACATCAGACTTAGAACGTCAATTTAAAAACGCCCTATTTCAACAATTACTATAGCTTTTGGGTACACGCCATTTTCGAACCACACCTTACCAGCCTCAAGCAAATGGTCTCGTCGAAAACACTAGTGAGTGGAGTTCATATTTACCACTTATTTTATGGGCTTACGATCCACATACAAAAACGACTTGCTCGCAGCGCATAGATAGCAAATAGACCTGCTACCAGTTGAAACTGCTTGGCACGCGAAACAAGGTATAAAAAACCTGCCAACAAGTTTTTATTCAAAATGATCTAGTGCGACTATCGCTATCGCCTCCATAAAAAGGACCACACAAGAATAGAAAGTTTCAATAAATCTGATGAAACATGCTTTCATCGCCATTCCACGGAGTGTCTAGGAGAGAGTATTCTGGCAACCGCGAAAGATCATTACGGCTTTAATTTAATCTTCGGCGCAGTTTTAACGAATAAGAAATAAATCTCTTCAGCTATGGGACGTCAAGCATAACGCATCATCTTTACTTCCTCCCACATAGCGGATAAAGTCTTTTCGTATTTTATCATAGATGTCGTAGGAGCCGTATATCTCCAAAGCTACATATACATTGTGTCATACCATATTGTGTTGAAAAGGAGATTTGAGGCCTAATTTAACAAAAAAAAAAAAAAAATCGGGAAGTTGAAAAAAAGTTACAGCTGTTCAAAAAGGAGTGATGTAAAAAATGTTGACCAAATTTATTGGGGAATACAAACCACTGAAGTTTCAATTTGCACTCACACTCGCGCGATTTTATATTTATAATTATCCTATTATTATATATATTATATAAAATTATGTTGGTATCGAATTACTGTCCAAGGCGCTATAAGTCGGCGCAGGCGGAACGCTGACGTTCGGATCCAAAGGTAGTGTTGCGGCGTAGTATAGATCGAACGTTGAAAAACCAATTGCGTATACGAATTGTGTCGAGATCTGGCCAACTTACAAATCGAAGTGAATATGCGAAAGATGTCGACGCGGCGCAGTGTAGAAGCGCGTTATAATAATAAAATAGCGATGATTAAATCCTTTTGATAGTTGACATCTGCTGTATTGAAATCCAATGTGTCCCCAGTGGTGTATTGTTGGAGTGCGCCAGTTTTTCCCGGGTAGAGTGGGTGGAGGCTTAACTCATTTAAACATCCTGGGCCTCCTAGGGTAATATTTTGCCTAGTATTACGTATATGCATGTATTTCGACGTACTGCTGGTAGAGGGCGCAGAACACATTCTACAAATGTGAAAAACAGCTTTGGTTTTCAACATGCTTAGTGTTTGGTATGTACATATTATTGCTTTTACGTGCGTATAATAGGAATCAATGTATATTTTACGGATTTATGAGTTTGTAACTGCTTTTCATAGTTATTATATTTGCGGTTGTTTCTTTGAAAGGTTTATATTTGTCTTCTTATTTAAAATTTATTGACCATCGGCTTGTTAAACTATTTTTTATTATTTGCCTTTTCTGGGTCATCGGCTTATGAAGGATAGTAACTCCACGCCTGGCCAGAATGGGTAGTTCTTAGCCCTGGAGTTAGGACTGTAAAATTAAAGGGATCTTGCGAGAGAGTAGCCGTGAATGGAGAACGGCTTTGATTCGTAGAGTAGAGAATTCTTCATAATTAATTTGATACTTTGTATAGCTGATTCCCATAACCCACCCAAATGAGGAGCGCCTGGGTAGATGCGATAAGAGCGACCTTTGCTTTTTGTAAGTGTAGGTGCGTTAATGTATCGCATTGACAATATGGTGATCCATTAACTTTCTTTTTAAGTTTTTGCTTATAATTTAAAATTTTCAAATAATTTAGCTATGAAGCAATATTGGACGAAATGTAGACTCCATATAGAATTAGCAATTAAATAAGTTTAATAAGTAAGTAATTAGGTTGTGGTCGTGGTATCACTTTGTGTGCGGGCATAGATGTTGTGCAATATGGATATTAAGAAACCGTATTGGCTTGATATGTGGGCAATAGTTTGCCCATCGCTGTATTTATATCTGCGAAATTTTAGCTCGGTTTCAATTTGTTCGTCCCATAAATCTAGCGTCAGTAATCATAAGTGGCGGAGGCCATCCTGGGGATTCGAAAAGCGACATATATTTGAATTTTTATTATTGTCAGACTGAATTCTGGCTTTGTTTTTTCTGCCAATATGTGGGATGTTGGACAATTTTGGCTCTATTTTATCGCATAGATGTGGCCTTAGAGAAGTCTTCACAATACCGATCTTCTAGAGTTTTTTTCGTTATTGTGGGAAGTTTTCTTAACTTTTGAAATTCCCTTAATTGTGAATTAAGGTATTTGTTTGTATTATACTCAACTTGAGTTGGTATGGTGGTAACTAGTCCACTTTGTGTTTCGCTGTACAGCGTTTGAGCTTTTTGTGCCTTTGAGCAACATGGTGTTCCTTGGCAATTTATAGAATTGTAGGTTTCAGGATTTGCTTTTGCAATTGAACCTGTGGCTCTTTTTGTATATGCGCTTCTTTGGGGTGAGATAGGATATCTGCTGTAATGAAGCATTGAATAGTGTCTTCTCACAAGATAAGAGTATAAGTTTATGCCCTCTTTTACATAGTTCGCATGACGTATGATTTCTTTGTTCGGATATGAACGATTGCGTTTTGTGTTTAAATTATTTTTGCTACTAACTTAGGGTCTATTGAAGCTTCTATTTTGATGGTGCTTAATTTTCTTATTTCTGACTATTTTATCCTCTACCCTTTCCGCAATTTCATATTGGGTAATCAGAAAATCTTTCATTTGTTGCCACGTTGGGCACTTCTTTCGTGATGAGAGCGATTGTTCCCACAAAAGTAACAATTTTTTCTAGTAATGCGGCGGAACATATATTTACCAGAATAGGGTCCCAGCTGTCTGTGGGGATATCTAGTGTCGATAGAACCGACAAACAATTTGAAACAGTGGATTCTAGTTTGATGAATTCTACACTTGTTTCTTTCTTAATTTTTGGCAAGTTCATGAGTGTCGTTATTTGTTTATCGACCAGTATTCTTTCATTTTCGTATCTTGCTTTTAGAGCTTCCTAAGCCAAATAAAAGTTATCGTCATTAGGAGCGAACTGTTTTACTATTATGCCTGCTTGACCTTTGGTTTTGTATCTGAGGTGATACAATTTTTGTGCTTTTGATAGTTGCGGATGGTTGATGTAAACGGCTGTAAACATGTTCCGGAAGGATAGCCATTCTTCATAACCTCTATAAAATGTTTCTTCGTCACATGCGGGCACCTCAAGGTGGATACCTGAACTTGCCTTTTGATTATCTATTTGAGGCAGCTCTACTCTCGGATGTGGAGTAAGTGCAATTGCTTTTATTATCTTTAATTGATCGGAGATCATAGCTTTTGTTTCTTCATATTGGTCTAAGCATTTTTCGTATATTGCGTAAACCGAAAATTTAAAATTTTGTGGTAGATCTGAATCGTCAGAATCTACTTTGGCGTCATGAGCCGCTTGGAGCCGAGTACAGAAATTTTTAAGAGTTTGGCCTTTTATTTCTAATAACGATTTAGAGTTTTCGTGAATCGGTGAAGAGGCAAATCTAGTGCAATATCTTGTTAAGCTGTCACTTTCTGAAATAAATTTTGGCAACCTGTTTTGAGCGTGTAGGTCCTGCAGGCGTACCCTAATATTTGGCTTGTGTGTACTTGTTTTTGTGCAAATGAGAGCTCGTCGAAGAGATCAATATGCTTTGTACGTAAGTATTTTTGTGATAATGCATGTAGGCAAAGAATATGCTGTAATTTTTGTTTGTTTTTCTTGTTTTTTTTTGCTTTTGCAATTCTGCTTGTTTTTGTTTGACAAAGAAAAAGAGGTATTACCGAATATATGTCAATGTGGACTTTGAAGATTTACATATATGTTTTAATATATGTATGTATGTTTGTATATATGGTGTTCCCAAATTATGTAGATTTTTTAAACCGATTTTTTGTATTGGTTTTAATAAAAGTATTTTGTAATATTCCATGCTACTTTATCTACCGTTTAGTTATTTACAATAAAAAATCGCCTTTTTTATTTTGAAAATTAATTATAATTTAATATTGATATACTGGGTACTAGTGTAGGGTATACTAGCGCAGGCTGATTCTATCCCGTACATGTATTTTACATACATATGTACATATGTTCGCACTGTGAAGAGAGCGCGAAAGCGAATTGGGTAATGTCCCTGTATGCTCCTGCATACATATATATATATATAAATATATATACATATATATATATATTTAAGTGAATATAAAAGGTCGGATTATTTCCGTTAAATCCGAAATGTTAACCGTATAAAACTAGTCAACGGAATTGTTACCGCAAAGTGAATAGGGCTGTGTAAACTGACACCAACAACAATGCCAGCCTCGAAATCCAACTCAGTATATTTCTTGCCAACGGGTGCTTTGGACTAAGTAGGGAATTGAGAAGTAAACGATTTTTTTTTTTGTTTTTTATTACAAACATTTTTAAAACTTTAACAATGTTTGATATCACTACAACTAGTTTCAGAAACTAACAAGCAGTTTGATTTGAATAACTAAAAAACAAATTACATAGAAATTAATAGTAATATTCATACATACAATGAATCAAAAAAGTTTTGCCACACCTCAGTTTTTCCACTTTGCTTCAATATCACTTTTAATTAACTGAATATACAAAAAAAAAACATATTTGTTTAAATAATGTTTCTTTAATACATATTTATAAAAATTTAAAATAAAAAATTCATACAAGTAGGAAATTATTAAGAAAATAATGAAAAAGAGCCATATTCACATCAAAAAAGTATTGGCACAAAATATGAAAATGGTGAAACAAAAGATGAAGGAAAAGAAATTGAAAATGTTTAATATTTTGTTGCACCTCCTTTGGCTTTAATAATCGCTTGCAAATGCCTTTGCATACTTGCGACCAAATGGGAAGTCTCCCGACTGGCATTATTGGCCCATTCTTCCTTCAGAGCATTTTTAAGGGATTCTTTCGAAGTTATTTCGTTCTTGCGAATTTTTTTGAAGCAAATGCCAAATATGCTCAATGGGATTGTGGAGGTGTTTTCTGCTGCTTTCAGTTATAAATTAACCTCTCTTGAATCAAACGCGAGGTGTGTTTAGGATTATTGTCTTGCTGGAACTGCCATTTCTCTCCATTTAAGCCCAATTTAGTTACGCTCGGAAGCAAATTGTTCTTCAAAAGGCTTAAATAAACAAGCTTATCCATTTTTTGTCTATAAAAACAAGATTCCCATCTCCACTTGCCGCTATACACCCCCACAGCATTACGTTTCCGCCGCCATGCTTGATTGTTTTTAAGATGTTATTTTCTTGGAGCTCCATGTTGGGCTTTCGCCATATTTTTTGAGACCCCTCCGATCCAAGTAAATTGAATTTGGATTCATCGCTAAAAATCACGTTTTCCAAAAAGTATCAGGTTGGTGTAGGTGAGCTTTAGCGAAATCCAAACGCTTTTTTTGTTAGCTTTTGAAATGTGAGGCTTTCGTCGAGGTACACGACCATGAATACCGGCCTTATGGAGGGTATTTCGGACTGTCTGTGAGCTAAATGTTTTCCCCAGTTGTTCGTGCATTTTTTCACGAAATTTTACAGCCGAAATTGTTGGGTCTTTTTCCGCTGCGCCAACAATGGATCGTTCCTCCCGATCAGAAAAAGTTTTTGGCCTCCCAGATCTGTAATTTCTTTCTATTTTTCCGCTGTTTATGTAATGGGTTTTTATATTCCTTACAATGGAAAATTATCTATTGACGATTTGTCCTATTTCGGACAATGATTTTTTTTCCAGGTACAGATTCAAAATGAGTTTCCGTACTTCAATGGTTATCTTTTTTCGCGACCCGTTTTGCTCAATCTATGTCAAGGCTAAACACATTACTAAAAGTCAATTGCTCTAATTATTCATTAATATGCAATATCTAACAGAAGTCACCAAAAACGGGATCAAAGGAAGTCAACTTAAAGAGGAATATGCAAAAAACATGATTTGTGCCAATACTTTTTTGATATGAATATGGCTCTTTTTCATTATTTTCTTAATTATTTCCTACTTGCATGAATTTTTTATTTTTAATTTTTGTATATATGTGTTAAAAAACATTTTTTTAAACAAATATGTTTGTGTTTTGTTTGGTATATTCAGTTAATTAAAAGTTATATTGAAGCAAAGTGGAAAAACTGAGGTGTGCCAAAACTTTTTTGATTCACTGTATATGGTATCTAATTAATTACTATATATTTTTGGTTCCAACTAAGCTATGTGGTTTTTATCGACATAATCGACTAGAGCGGCATGTGTCTAAAAGAAGATTTCTCGCATCCTCGTTCACATGTGTGTAGTGGGCATCTGCCTGACTCCTTATTTCTTCGGCGACTGTATTCATCCTTAGGTCTTGATGAATATCAGCATTTCTGCAGTACCAGGGAGCACCTTGTTTTGAAAACGTTGTATAATATTAATACCGCCATCATTGGCACATCCCCACAGTTGCGCACCATGTGACCATACCGGCTTGATTATTTGTTTATAAAGAAGTAGTTTGTTGTGTATGGACAGGTTTGACCTTCGCCCAATTAGCCATTTCATTTTCGTATATTTCAGATTGAGTTCAATCCTTTTTATTTTAATATGATCTTTCCAACGTAATCTAGCATCGAGCGTGATGCCAAGATATTTAACTGTATTTGCGTATGGTATGCAGATATCTAGAATACTTATAGGTTGATAAGTGATTCTTTTGTTTGTAAAAATTACATGAACCGATTTGCCACTGTTTAGTTTTATTCTCCATTTTTTGTCCAACTTACTACAGAGTTGATTACATGTTGCAGGTTTAGCGCAGATTTTTCTGCTGTTTTTTCGTCGCATAGTATTGCGGTGTCATCGGCAAAGGTGGCAGTCATACTGTTTGGTGCTAACGGTAAGTCTCTTGTATACAGTAATATAAAAGTGGAGTAGTTTGGAGAATTCATTTCCTTGTTTTACACGGAAAAATATCATGGTAAAATACGATTCTAAATGAGCATAATACTCAACCGGAAGACATGATTTTAGTTTTTGCATAAGGCCTTCGTGCCATACCTTGTCAAACGCTTGTGCAACGTCAAGGAATACAGCTGAGCATACGTTTCCCTCTTCCAGGGATTTTTCTATTTCTGATGTTATTCTGTGAATTTGTTCTATTGTGGAATGCTTATTTCTAAAACCGAACTGATGGGATTAACAACTTTTCGTCGATTATAGATTTTAATCTTAGATAAATTAATTTTCCAAAAAGTTTTGAGATTTGTGGAAGTAGAGAAATTGGTCTATATGACGAGACTACGTGAGGATCCTTTCCTGGCTTAGGAACCATAACAACTTTGGCAACTTTCCAAAGGCTTGGAAAATGTGTCAGACGGATTGCTGTATTGAAAAGATAGGTGAGCTTCCGTAAACATTTGTATGGTAACTGCTTTAACACTTCAGCTGTAATTAAGTCGAAGCCAGCTTTCTTAACTTTAAGCTTTTTAATTTCACTTTTAAGTTCACAAATGGTGATTGCTGGGATTGTTGCATGATCCTGTTGAATACTACTGAGGAACGCGATTTCATTATCCCCGTTTGGACGAAAGGTTTCAGCTAGGTGTTTTGCAAATGCATTAGCTTTATCACAATCACTTCTAGCCCATGTATTGGAAGCAACTTTTAGTGGTGCAACGTGACTTGTTGGACGTTTCAGATACTTTGTACTTTTCCAGAGTGAGTAAACATCTTTTTTGTCAGCGGATAGTTGAGATAAATACATAATTATTAATTGACTCATTCTTAATATGAGCAATTTCTCGTTTTAATTCAGCTGTTGCCTTATTAAGGTTGGGTTTGTCGAGTGGTGAGCGGGTTTGTTGCTATTTCTGTCGTAACTTTCTTTTCTTAATTAGGAGGATTTTTATTGCTTTAGGCTAATTTGAACCTATAATTTTCCGCTTTATCTCCGGAGTATTATCCCAAGCAGCTTGTTGAATTTCTTTCGTAAATGTGTTAACTTCTAGCTCTAGTTGTTCAATTGTTGTGATTTTCGGACACTTTATTTTAGTCTGAAGTATTTGTTTGAACGAATTCGGTATTTTTGTTGTATAGCTTCGGACTAAGATCTCTTTTAATGACTGTTTCACATACTGTTAAATATAATGAGGAGTGATCAGAGCTTAGATCTAACCCACCTTCTATTTCTATGAAATTTCGAGATATCTTCCTGGTTACAAAAAAGTCTATTACATCTGGTATTTTGTTGGTGTCCGTTGGCCAAAAGTTGGTGTTCCGGTCGATACAAACTCACACCCGGTTTCTTGAGCTGCCTGGAATAAGTCTTGCCCTTTAGCTGTCGTTAGGCGCGAACCTCAGTAAACATGTTTAGCGTTTAAGTCGCCTCCCATAATAAATTTGTGTTTGTGCATTCTGAGAAGTTCTTTATATTCTTCAACGAGGATTTTGTATCTCGGCGGACAATATATTGCAGTAATTGACAAGGGTTGGTTCATTGATTTTAATGTAATGGTTGTGGTTTGAATATTGTGCGCACTGATTTTTCTATCCTCATAATGTTTAATGCTGTTTTTAACAATAACAGAGTGCTTCCCCGTCTCTAAACGAATAAAAACCAAACTCTATAAGTCACTCATTATTGCCGTCCTGCTACATGGTGTAGATGCATGGACGATGACAATATCTGATGAGTCGGCGTTACGAGCTTTCGAGAGAAAGGTTCCGCGCATTGCCCACGAGGAATATCTCATTCCATGGAACGATGAGCTGTATGAGATATACAATGATAGTGACATAGTTCTGCGAATTAAGAGACAGCGGCTACGCTGGCCGAAAAGGAAGACATCCACTACGTTGGAAAAACCAAGTAGAGAAGGACTTGGTTTCGCTTGGAATCTCCGATTAGCGCGCTGTTGTTAACTCGGCTATAACCGCGTAAGCGGTTCCTACCCCAGTAAAGAAGAAAGAAGAGGTCCCATTGCTGAAACCTGGAAACCCGCCAACAAAGGGGTGTCCTATCTTCCAATTCTCATTTTTCTAATAGTGATGACACTTGAGGCCTTTCTACTGCCGAGTTTCACTCACCAATTGTTTTGTTTAAAATGCACAGCACCACCACAACACTTAGCGTCATAGTATGTAGTTAGGGTTACCATATTCCCTGATTTCTCAGGGAATTCCCTGATTTTTACCTTCGGCACTGATTCCCCGATTTCCGTGAAATATTCACTTATTTCCTGGTTTCCTCCTGAATCGCCGATTTTTCTTTTAATTATTATGTTTTTTTTAGCGAGTGCGTGAAAAAAGTGCGCATCACATCATTCATAGATGCGTTCGATGCTCGGTTGAGTTTTGGAACGCACACCATATGATACATACATGTATACCGCATATGGAAATGCGACTGCATCATATGTATGTCACACACACGAATTTTCGGAATTTAGACAACACCGCAAAACGTGAAAAATATGCGAACTTTCGAGAAAATGTTTTTATGGTTTATCGAGAATCGTTGGGCTATTTACTGAAGTGAACTGCATAACTTTCCGAATTCAAAATATTTCGTTGTTTACAATTTTCATCTGAGCCTGAAACAAAGGTGAAATATGAACAAGTTGTTGAGACGATTTAGTTTTTAGACTCGAAAAATTTTCATATTGACTATAACAAATTTACCGAACGGTTGGCGAATTTGAATGCGTTCTTGAAATCGAAAAAAGAGGACCGAAAAATATCAGAAGAGTTTTTTGCGCAATCTGTTAATGACCAGCTGTGTCAATTCTTCAAAGCTAATAAGAACGAAATCTTGATAATAGTTCAGTATTTGTTGTCTATCCCTGGTCACAACGCAAATTGCGAGCGTATTTTTTCCTTAATCAATACACAGTGGAGTAACGAGCGTATCCGCCTCTCATCTGAGACCGTTAAGAATATTGTACTGGTTCAATATGACTTCAAATAAATGAATTGTAACGATTTTCACAAGTATTTGTCCAGTTACATATGCAACGGGACTGATTTTGACTGAGATCGATATGGTAACCCTACATATAGTTCATGCCCTAAACCAAACACCAATTAGGCAATCTCGTAGCGATGGGCTTGTGAAATACCTAGGACACAGTCAACAACGTTACTTGAGGATTTCGAATAAACCACACTTCTCCAAGACTTAAGAAGTGGACCATGAACTACATATGTCATACTTTCAGACTTTTCGTTCATTTGGACAACATGACCTAGCCAGCGTAGCCGTTGTCTTTCAATTCGCTGAACTATGTCAATGTCGCCATATATCTTATACAGCTCATCGTTCCATCAAATGCGATATTCGCTGCGACCAACACGCAAGGGACCATAAATCTTTCGCAGAACTCTTCTCTCGAAAACTCGCAACGTCGACTAATCAGTTGTTGTCATCGTTCAGGCCTCTGCACCATATAGCAGGACGGGAATTATGAGTGATTAAAGAGTTTAGTTTTTGTCCGCCGAAAGAGGACTTTGCTTCTCAATTGCTTACTCAGTCCAAAATAGCACCTGTTGGCAAGAGTTATCCTGAGTTGGATTTCTAGGCTGACATTGTTGGTGGTGTTTACGCTGGTTCCAAGTTAGACGAAATTATCTACGACTTCAAAGTTATGACTGTCAACAGTGACGTGAGAGCCAAGTCGCGAGTGCGACGACTGTTTGTTTGATGACAGGAGATATTTCGTCTTGCCCTCGTTCACTGCCAGACCCATTTGCCTTGCTTCCTTGTCCAGTCTGGAGAAAGCAGAACTAATGGTGCGGGTGTAGAGGGTGTTGATATTAATATCATCGGCATACGCCAAGAGCTGTACACTCTTATAAAAGATTGTGTCTGCTCGATTAAGTTCCGCAGCTCTAACTATTTTCTCCAGCAGCAGATTGAAGAAGTCGCACGATAGGGAGTTACCTCGTCTGAAACCTCGTTTGGTATCGAACGGCTCGGAGAGGTCCTTCCCGATCCTGACGGAGCTTTTGGTGCTGCTCAACGTCAGTTTACACAGCCGTATTAGTTTTGCGGGGATACCAAATTCAGAAATCGGGGCATAAAGGTCGCTCCTTTTCGTGCTGTCGAAAGCAGCTTTGAAATCGACGAAGAGGTGGTGTGTGTCGAATCTCTTTTCACGGTCTGATGCATGCTCCTCATAAGTTCTTTGCCGCCATGTTTGAATAACTCGGCCGGCAATCCGTCGTCCCCTGCCGCTTTGTTGTTCTTTAGGCGGGTAATTGCTATATGAACTTCTTCATGGTCGGGTAATGGAACGTCTGCTCCATCGTCATCGATTGGGGAATCGGGTTCGCCTTCTCCTGGCGTTGTACGTTCACCGCCATTCCGCAGGTTGGAGAAGTGTTCCCTCCATAATTTAAATATGCTCTGGGCATCGGTGACTAGATCACCTTTGGGGGTTCTACAAGAATATGCTCCGGTCTTGAAACCTTTTGTAATCAGCAGCATTTTTTCGTAGAATTTTCGAGCATTACCCCTGTCCGCCAGCTTATCAAGCTCTTCGTACTTACGCATTTCGGCGTCTTTCTTTTTCTGTCTGCGAATGCGTCTCGCTTCCCTTTTTAACTCTCGGTGTCTATCTCATCCCGCACTTGTTGTGGTCGATCGTAACGTTGCGAGGTAGGCCGCCTGTTTTCTCTCCGCTGCGACACGACACTCCTCGTCCTACCAGCTGTTCTTTTGCACTTTCTGAAAACCAATGGTTTCAGTTGCAGCTGTACGTAAGGAGTTTGAAATGCCGTCCCACAGTTCCCTTATACCGAGTTGTTGACGAGTGCTCTCAGAGAGCAGGAGTGCAAGCCGAGTAGAAAATCGTTCTGCTGTCTGTTGTGATTGCAGCTTCAACCTTCCTTGTGTTTGTTGGCGTGCGTTTTTTGCTGCACAGAGCCGGGTGCGTATCTTGACTGCGACAAGATAGTGGTCCGAGTCGATGTTAGGACCTCGGAGCGCACGCACATCTGAAACACTGGAGACGTGTCTCCCGTCTATCACAACATGATCGATGGTTGGTAGTTTTTCGATCCGGAGACAGCCAGGTATCTTGATGAATTTTTCTATGCTGGAATCTAGTACTACAGATAACCATATTTCGGGCCCCGGCGAAGTCGATCAGCCTCAATCCCTTTTGGGGATGTTTCGTCGTGGAGGCTGAATTTACCGAATATTATGCCAAAGATACCTTCCTTACCCACCCTGGCGTTAAAATCTCCAAGCACGATTTTGACATCGTGGCGGGGGCAGCCAAAAGTTTACGCCTATCTCCCAAAAATTTCCGGCTTCTTCACTTTCATACTGCTAGATAAAGGAACACAGACTTTTTTTGCAATATTTTTTTTATTTATTGAATCTGCTTTTTGTTTTAAAAGCCGAACAATAAGTTATAAAATCTTAAATCTATTTAAAAACTAGACAAGCTCAAGCAAGTGATTCATTTTTACTGATGGACATATTTTTGGTCTAAGCGAAGCGTAACATGCTTACACTTTTGTTCATTTACGCCAGTTGGCTAGCCATTCTTCGACAGACCTTAAGTGTTCGGCCTCAATAAAGCTGTGTCATCCGCAAAAGTTGATATTAATATTATTTAAATATATGTATACCCAATTTATTGGGGAACACACACCACTGCTTTGATTGAAATGAAAATATCTGAATTTTAGGTTTGTATTTAACAATTTTATTTAAAGCGTTAAGTTTGTATTTTTACAAGTTAATAAATATGATGCCGGTGCTGGCGATCGAGTTGCTTCGGATCGTGGTCGAACGTATAATCCGGAGCATTAGTGAGACAGCATCCGGCTGATTTAGAATTAAAAGCTGAGCGTTGCGCGCAGGATAGACGGCGATCGAAGTGTACAGCTTTAGCGCGGCGGAGATGGGTGGATACGATGTCGAACGTTTTTATTACAACTTAAATGCGTGGGATGGGTGTCGCAAACCGAAAGTTGAAGTGCTGTTTATAAGATGTGTACCGAAATGTATGTGCTGGCGAAAGGTGTCGACACGGCGCTGTGTGTAAACCGACATCCTTTTGCTCAGCCTTTTTGTTAAGTGGGATGTAGAAGTGTGGTGAGTTGTGTTGTGTGGTGATGTATGAGTATGCTGTCATCGGAAGTGTTGTATTAGTGTGTGCCAGTTTTTCCGGTAGAGGGGTCAGATACTTAACTCATTTAAACAAATACATATATTATTAGCTGTTGGAAGATCTGCTGTATATAAGATGTATAGAGTTGGGCCTAAAACACAGCCCTGTGGTACACCAGCCCTTATCTGTCGTTCATCAGATATGAAATCTCCCACTTTTACCATAAATTGTCTATTTTTTCCTCCAATGTTACATACAGTTCTAAAGATAGACTGTTTTTAATTTTATATGTATAAAAGGCCTTCATGCCAAAATATAGCTGAAAAGTACTCTCTGTGCTCAAATGCTTTTTTTATTTTGTTAGTAACTCTATTTACTTGCTCTGTCGTACTATGTTTTTCACGAAATCCGAATTGGTGCGTTGGTATTATATTATTGTCGTGGAGAAAAGGAGTAATCTTTGATAGTAACACTTTTTCAAATGTTCTAGAAAGACTGGGTAGAAGACTGATTGGTCTGTATGAATACGGCTATGTTAAGTTTTTCCCAGGTTTATCTATCAAGATAATCTGTGATTTTTCCATGAATTTGGATAGTATCCGAGATTAAGAATTGTATTAAAGAGCAAAGTGAGAACCTTTACAGCAATAATAACTCAATTAGCATTTTTGGCGTAATATTATCATGTCCCGGCGACTTTTTTGGATTAAGTTCTCTTATTATTCTAATAATTTCAAAAGATGAAGTCTTAAAAGACTCGAGTGACTCGTAAACTGGACAGCTCAAAATTGTTCTTTGGGCAATTAGGTTGAAATACCTTTTCTAGGTGATTTGCAAAACAATTACCCTTTTCCTCGTCATTTCGAACCCAATTTCCACCCAAGTCTCGAATAGGCATGTTGAAATCAGTTGGTGGCTTCATAGACTTTTGGGCTTTCCAAAGGGAATTTTGCTTGTTTGAATTTGGACACGGCTTCTTTATGTACATTTCCGTGTTGAGTTCTTCCTCACGTTTAAGCGCTTTTTTAATTTACGTAAGGCTGATTTTAATTGAAGCTGAGTCGAAGGGGGCAATTTATCTACCATTCTCGTCTTGCACGCTTTTTTTTCATTTAAAAGCTTTTCTATTTCTCTATTAGAGATTCTTCTGAAACCAAGCAGCTTAAAGCTTTTGTTTGGTGTTGCTAAGACAGCTGCGTTAGTTATTACTATGTATCATTGAGTTCTCTTATGCTTTCGTCAATATCGTTTTATAAGATGTTAGACCCACTTTTGGATCAACGAACACAGGTTATTCAAATATTTTTATTAGTACAGAAGAGTGATCAGAAGATAAATTAGTACATGTACCAACTGTTATGTGCGATTTATCTATATTTTTGATTACAGTAAAATCAATTATATCTGGTATTATGTTACGATCACTAGGCCAATATGTCGGCTTACCAGGAGATATGTATTATGTCAAAGTTATTGTGCCTATTTATAATAGTGTGATACAATTGTCGTCCTTTCGGATTACTTAGACGTGAGTCCCAATACGTGTGTTTTGCATTGTAATGTCCACCTGCTAGAAATTTATTCCAAAAAAGTCTTTAAATTGGATTTTTGCAATTTTAAACCAAGGTGGGCATTACTGCTATTCCTACATTTGCCTTTCCATCTAGGTGGTTTGTAACATAGGGTCTAAATCCCGGTATAAAGAAATTGTTTTTGTTCGTAAGATGTGTCTCTGACAATAGCATTACATCAATATTATTTTCATCCAGAAATCTAATAAGTTCCAATTTATGTAGGTTAACACCATTAGCATTCCATAACCAAATGGTTTTGTGATTTGATTATATCTTCCATTAAAGCCATAAATTATGTCATATATTGGGTTAAGTTGAAAATCATAGTTTCAACGCTTCCATTTGGTTGGTTTTGGGGCAATTGCATTTGTGCAGTATTGCCTTTTACTACATTTGCATAACTCCCTTGTGTAGCATTGTCTTTATGGTTTACTGATTTTTAAATATGGACGGGGATTTCAATATTTTCATAGGAGGAATGTTCAACATTTGGTTACGACGTGCTTGAATGCCCTGTGACAACTTCGATTTCAAAACTTTATAGACAGGTCAATCCCTGTAGTTAGCAGTGTGATTTCCTCTACAATTGCTGCATTTTTTATTTAAATCCTCTTTTTTGAGTGTACATTTTGAAGTAAGATGTAGATTACCACACACTACACAGACACTGCGTAGAGTATAATATGCTTTCGTGTGTCCATACTCTTATCAGTCTTAGAGGGAGCGGTGTGTGAAATGGCGCTGATACAGCCAAAAACCCAAAGCGTCACAATAGTGTGTAAAGAATTAGACGAAATCACTACACCTGAGAAATCTGCTAGGCGCTAAAAAAAGAGTGTGGGATCCAAAACCTAGAGAAATCAAGTGCCAAAAGTTTGAGAAAAACCCGTAGTGGCACACTGCCACTAAAATTGGGCAAAGTTGAGGTAGGATGGTCGATCTGTCGCTTTCGAGAATACTCGCTTATTCCTAGATGCTATAAATGTTTCCACCTGGGACACATGGCGCGCAACTGCTGCAGTTTGACAGACAGATCTTCTCAATGCACACGTTGCGGAACCGCGGGACATTTAGCAAAGGCATGCACCAACGTTCCGAGCTACATGCTCTGCAAAAGGGAACACTCAGTTTTGAGCATGACTTGCCCAAAGTACCAGGAGATGATGAAGAAAATGAGGATAATACAGTTAAACTTAAATCATTGCGCAGCAGCACAGGATTTGCTAGACCAGACAATCACAGAAGAGAACATTGATGTTGCCATACTAAGTGAACAATATTCCTAGCGCCCGGAAAGCACATGGATTGCAAACAAAACCGACAAGGTAGCAATATGGTACTTCAAAGGACAACCTTTCAAGACCAGCTCCAGAGATGCTCATAACTGTTCACATGGGCGAATATACAGGGGATATATTTTGTAAGTTGCCATGTTCGTCCCAGCGCAGCAATTACAGAATTTGAAGATTTCCTCTTAAGGCTCTCTTTAGAAACCAGAGGCAAAATTCCAATTGTAATAGCGGGGGATTTTAATGCATGGTCGACTGCATGGGGCAGCAGATATACAAACCATCGCGGGCGCCTAATCAAGAATTTCTAAGTCAAACGAACACGTACCAAAAAGGAAACAAAGGATCCATAAATGATATTATGTTTGCAAATGATAAACTCACCAGGCACATAAAGTGGACTGTACCAAATATATACACATTTAGTGATCATATGGCGATTATAGCTCAAATTTAGTGTACCGTAGAGCCGGAATCCCTCAGTAGAAACACTTCTCAAAAGCGAAGCTGGAAGCAACAGGAGTTCGATCCAGATCTTTTTGACCAAGTCTGGAGGGCATCAAGAGCACCAGATGACGACACCGCCCATCTGGTATATACTGTGCGAAAGAAACTGGTCGCAGCATGCGATGCAACAATGCGCAGAACAATACATCATAACAAACGGAGGCCTGTATATTGGTGGAATGTGGAAATTTCCACGCTGAGAAAGCTTTGTCACTTAGCTAGACGGCGTCTACAACGTAACCAGGTTGAAACGAACGAAAATCGCCTGAGAGAAGAATTTAACAGTCACAAGAAGCTCCTGAAGTCAGCAATTACCCGGAGCAAAAAGTCTTGTTTTGAGAAGCTCTGTAAAAGAAAAAACATGGGGAACTGCTTACAAAATCTGTATGTCAAGGTTTAAAAATAAGCAGCAGTAACCGAAAGATGCAACTTTTATGGGAAAAGTATTCGAAACATTAATCCCGTACATGACCGGATTTCATATGCCAAGCGACAAAACGAAGCTACAGAGTCACCTCCGTTAGTCACAGAAGAAGAGCTCCTGGCCATAGCAAAAAAAATAAAAAACAACAGGGCACCTGGATTAGATGGCATACCTAATAGAGCCCTGAAGGAAGCTATAAGGTCAAAACCTCAACTGTTTACTAAAATGTACAACGCTTGTATAAAGGAAGAGGTGTTCCCCGACTCGTGGAAAGTACAGCGTTTGGCTCTACTCCCAAAACCAAGGAAACAACCTTCATCGTACCGACCTTTGTGTATGCTCGATACAAAGGGTAAAGTGTACAAAAGTATAATAAAAACCGCTTGGAGTTAGCAATCCAGAAAGCCGGCGAATTGTCAAGAGACAATACGGCTTTATAAAAAAGAGATCCACTATTGACGCTCTACGAGAAATTGTCGATACTGCGAAATGTGCAGTAAGTGGCAAAAGATGGAATGGTGGCACAAAAAAGTACTGCGCGCTGATTACCCTGGATGTCAAAAATGTGTTCAACATGGCAAAATGGGCACACATAATCAAAGCACTAGAAAAATTGACGCCCCAAAATACCTCATAAACATTATAGCGAGTTATTTTAAAAATAGAAGGCTGGTTTATGATACGAACGAAGGAGCCAAGATCTACTCTATCTCGAGGGGAGTACCCCAAGGGTCAGTGTTAGGCCCGCTATATGGAACCTCATGTATGGCGAGGTGCTAAGAAGGCAGCAACCAAAAGATGTGAAACTAATAGCATATGCGGACGATCTCATGGTAGTAGCAGTGGCAAAGGAAGCAAATAACGTATTGTGTGAAAGATTAAAGCCCACCGTCAACAAACTGATTGGACCTTATCAGTGTGGCTTTAGACCTGCCAAATCAACAACCGACAAGATATTCACCATGCGCCAAATCTTGGAAAAGACCCTTGAAAGGAGAATCGACACACACCACCTCTTCGTCGACTTCAAAACTGCTTTCGACAGCACGAAAAGGAGCTGCCTCTATGCCGCGAGTCTGAATTTGGTATCCCCGCAAAACAAATACGGCTGTGTAAACTGACGTTGAGCAACACCAAAGCTCCGTCAGGATCGGGAAGGACCTCTCCGAGCCGTTCGATACCAAACGAGATTTCAGACAAGGCGATTCCCTATCGTGCGACTTTTTCAACCTGCTTCTGGAGAAAATAGTTCGAGCTGCAGAACTAAATAGAGAAGGTACTATCTTCTATAAGAGTGTACAACTGCTGGCGTATGACGATGATATTGATATCATCGGCCTCAACACCCGCGCTGTTAATTCTGCTTTCTCCAGACTGGGCAAGGAAGCAAAAAAAATCAAACAAACAGTCGTCGCACTCGCGACTTGGCTCTCACGTCTCTGTTGACAGTCATAACTTTGAAGTTGTAGATAATTTCGTCTATTTAGGAACCAGTATTAACACCACCAACAATGTCAGCCTGGAAATCCAACGCAGGATTACTCTTGCCAACAGGTGCTACTTTGGACTGAGTAGGCAATTGAAATAATATAAGTCGCTCATAATTCCCGTCCTGCTATACGGTGCAGAGGCTTGGACGATGACAACAACCGATGAGTCGACCTTAAGAGTTTTCGAGAGAAAGGTTCTGCGAAAGATTTACGGTCCTTTGGGCATTGGCCACGGCGAATATCGTATTCGATGGAACGATGAGCTGTACGAGATGTACGACGACATTGACATAGTTCAGCGAATTAAAAGACAGCGGCTACGCTGGCTAGGTCATGTTGCCCGGATGGACGAAAACACTCCAGCTCTGAAAGTATTCGACGCAGTACCCGCCGGAGGAAGCAGAGGAAGAGGAAGACTTCCACTCCGTTGGAAGGACCAAGTGGAGAAGGACCTGGCTTCGCTTGGGATATCCAATTGGCGCCACGTAGCGAAAAGAAGAAACGACTGGCGCGCTGTTGTTGACTCGGCTATAATCGCGTAAGCGATGCCAACGCCAATTAAGAAGAGAAGAAGCAAATTCAATAAGTGCGTAAGTGATCTACGCACTGGTTCTCTTCTGTGAGTCTGGAACTGGCGGAGCAAAAAACTGAAGTTTTACTTATAAGCACCAGGAAGGTAGAAGAACAAATAGAGCTCACCAATGGGGGAGTGCCAGATTACTTCGCAGCCGCAGCTGGAGTATCTGGGGGTAATATTAGATTCTAAATTAAAATTCAAAGAACACCTGGAGTATTCCTCCAGTAAAGCAAACAAAATTTACAATGCACTATCGAGAATGGTGACCAATACAGGCTGTGTGCGTTCCAGCCGGCGGTTCTTAATAGCAAATGCAATGAGTTCCGTATTACTGTACGCAGCACCAGTACGGATACAGGCAATGAATTTAAAAGCGTATGCTAAACAAATAATTGCAGTGAATAGGCTTTCTGAAATTCGAGTAATAAGTGTTTTCCCGACTACATCAACCGACTCTCCTGAAGAATTAGCCAGCATACCGTCCATTGATGTCTAGGGAAATGAACTCGAGCGTTTATGTTATCTATCAGCGCCTAAAACAGTATCGGCAAAGACAGAGGAGAGGAAAAAGAGCCCTAAAATGTGCCAAGAGCGGTGGAATTCCTCATCCAAAGGGCGTTGGACTCACCGACTTATACCGGGCATCCACTCGTGGATAGACAGACGACATAGGGACCTAGACTTTCATCTGACCCAAATACTTAGTGGACATGGGTGCTTTAGAAGCTACCTTTTCAGATTCCACAATGACATTTGTCCAAACTGTCCGACGTGTACGGAGCATATAGAAGACTCTGAACATGTATTTTGTTATTGCCCTAGATTTTCAAATATAAGAGAAAAACTAAAAACTACACTCGGTGGTAGTTTAACAGTCGATAATTTAACGACACTCATTTGTCAGTCGACTGATAAATGGTAAGCTGTCAGCGAAGCGTCAGCATCCATAATGACAAAACTGAGACTTTTTTAACAAATTAGGCGTCCGTCAGTCCGCACGATAGAGGAGACTTAAATGTCCTGTCCCTCCCACGAAGTAATACTTAAACGGTGGTCCCGTGGAAGAGTCTTGAGTTAGGAGTAGGTTAGGTTTACCGGATTAAAGTTCCGCACTACGGCTTTCGATGCTTCATCATACTATAAAACAAAAATATAAAAAAACTCTTATAAGTTTGTACACTGTACTGGACTATTTCTCTTAAGTGGTTCCTCAATGGTGATTCTGCGATGGAGCAGACATTTTAGGTTGTAAATCGAGTGTATTTTATTTTTCTTTAGTTGGTTAGATTTTAGCACCAATTCTATTTTGAACATTGGTTGTGGCAAAGTTCCTGTTAAAAATATTTACTACTGATTTAATGCTAAAACCACCTTCTTCCAGTGCTTCTTTAACTTCGTTAGAGTTTGCCGAAGACTCTATATACCTTTTATGACAACAACTAGGCCTTTTGAGCTCTTCAGTTGGTAAGAGTAGTAATTCTTGTTATTGTTTGACAAGAGCTTTACAACATCCACGAAACTTTTTTCATTGTATGTTTGAATTTTTGTTTCATCAAAGTTGCCTTTTTTCAAGGGTACTATGTGAAAATTGTTTGAGCCTGTTACATTGCTCATTTTTTAGACAAGTGCAGTTGAGCTACGCTTGCGCATATAGCTTGGAAGGGGTTTGCCATTCACGTCTGTAGTGGTGCGTCGTCGTTAGACTCTTTACTCATTGAGACAAATCTGTAGCCATTTAAGATTTCTGGCTTTTTATCTTTTGGCGTGCCTGGTTGAAATTTTTTAGTATTGTCCGTTGATTTAACTGAACTTAGTTTCCTTTTTACGTTAATATAGCGATCAATACCAGTCTAAACAGCCGGCCCTTTTTTGCTTGGTACATTATCACCTTGCATATTGTTTTCCTTCGCTGCCGGGTGCTTGCTGGTACCTGCATACTGGTTGCTGTCAGCGCATTTGATGTTGCCCGAGTGCTGTTCTCTGCTGCTTCTGCTAACTGCGCTTGCTTAGTTGCCCTTTCAGCTGTTCGCTGCGATGATGAGTCATCGCCGTAAGTTTTGTTTTTGCCAAGAGTTGCTTTTGTTAGCTCGACATTTAAAGAATGCCTACGGCCTTGCTGGTGAGGCTGAGCAGCACTAATTTTGGTTTGTTTGTTTATTTTTCTTTTTTGTTTTTGTTTCATGCACAATTTGTTAATGTTTATTAATAACAATTTGTGTGCATTATTTACTACTTGTTTTTTTTTTTTTGTTTTAGTCAATATGTTGTATTTTACTTTTTGCTTGTTTGCGTTTTCTAAACACAGAATTCATTGAGCGAATTAAAAACACGCCCCTACACCTTGAATATTATGAAGCTCATCAGTGCAGACTGGATCTCAATATTTCCGTCGATGGAATTAAAAGAACCCACGGTAGACCACCCTAAATGTTTAGGAGTAACATTCGACTCCGCTTGTTACACTTGGGTCAAAGACAAAGCCAAATAGACGTTGCTGGCAACATATAAGGCAATCGGCCGGCCGATTATAAAGTACATTGCCCTTATGTGGTCACTTGGATGCAGTAGGACGCAGATGGGAAAACCTCCCATTGAGTAACTCCAAAGTGAGGTACGGATCCTACCTGGTCAGCATAACACTCTGCTCTTAAGCAGTGCAAGCTTGGGTGTTTTCGCAAAAATCATCCCTGCAGCTAACGTCTTGAAGAGGAACCGCTTCCTAGGAACATCAAAAGAAGATTCCTCAAACATGTCGACAATATACAACCATACACCGACCAGATTTCGGACTCGACTAATTTTGGACAGGCATTAAACGCCATTTACAGTAAATGGCACACTTGGGGTCCAAAAAAAGTCAACCGCAGATAAAGAGCTCGAGTTGTCGCGTGAAACAAGAGTGATCGTAGCGCAGCTTCGTTCTAATCACCTAAAACCAACTCACTTAACGCCTTTCTCCCTTTGGTCCGAACCGATAGAAACAGCTCCTTTTCTGATCCTGCCGTGAAGTGACCTCGATGACTGCTAACATGCAGAAAAAGGCAAGTCTCTATATCAACAACAACTACAACAATATCAAAGCG
The DNA here is from genome assembly GCA_037783105.1 of Bactrocera zonata. Classification (NCBI taxonomy): domain Eukaryota; kingdom Metazoa; phylum Arthropoda; class Insecta; order Diptera; family Tephritidae; genus Bactrocera; species Bactrocera zonata. Next base: position 17,632 of record JBAWJQ010004574.1, on the reverse strand, counting down.
CTGAAAACGTGAGTCCGTGACAAAAAAAGTTAGAAGCTTGCACCACAAAACATTGAAGAAATATAAAACGAAATTTTTGTTAAAACATTTAATCAATTTTAATGTATTTTTTTAATTAAATTGAGGCGAAGTAAGCAAATTTTTAGTAAAATATTAATGTCGTCATTATAAGTTTTAAAAAGTGCACTATTTTTAAAGGAATTGAATTCGACACTGCATATCTTTACATTTTCTTAACCAAGTACACCTGTCTTGAAAGAGCAGGCAAGGAGAAAGCTCTAAGGTACAACCTTAGCAGGTTTAAAAATGTAATCAATCTCCCAAAGGATCACTTCTTTTATGTGGGTCTTCAACGGTAACTCTACGATGGTGAAGATATTTCAAATTAGAGATTGGATGCGGATTCAGTGATTAGAGCCATTTATTTTGTCAAATGGAATCTGAAACTATTACACTTGAATTTCAAAACAAACACTATAAACGTTTCTCTTATTATTTAAATTATTAACTACATACGTAAAATGAATAAGACAAAGTAAATTAGAAACAATAAGAAAGACTTAGTATTTGTTCAACCGAAATTTTTTTTCACTCGCAATTTGAAAGGTTCACAGGCGATAAAATACTTTCAGATGTTGGCAATATGGGGATGTTAGAATCTCAGTCACATCGGGAATATTGTAAAGCATTATATTCAACGTAAAAATGCGGTAACCTTTGCAAATGTCAAGTGCTCGTGCAATTAAAATTTGACGTTTCGTGTGCGGAAACAGATAAAATCGACATCAGTAAAATTTGTGATAAAGAGTGAGAACTATAAGTAATAACATTTTATTTAAAACTAAATACGCCCCAGGTTGTGGTTGAGCAATTTTTGCTAATACGTTACACCTTAAAAAACTGGAAGACTGATTATAACATGGTATTAACCAATGGATTTACACCTTCCTGGAATTTAATTTCGTATTTCTTTCTGCAGTCTCTGACATCATTATGGGGCACTGGCGCGGCGGACATTTGCGTTTTCCTTTACAAATGTAGATCCGACAGTTCCCCGCGTTCAGAAAACAAAGACAACGAGTACGACAGGACAACAAGCACTGCAAACGACAAAAACGGTTGCACTGGTCATATAAGTACCATCCCATTTTTTTAATCCCAGGTCTGGCTTTGTAGAAGAGCTTACGTACCTTTGATCTGAATATCGAGAGTTTTCTTGACCACCAGGGGCAGTTGAGTTTTTAGTGATCGTTTTTAGGGTGCAACTGCAGTGAAACGCGCTTGTCACGGCATAATTTACAGCAGATAGCCTGCTCTTCAGTCTCAATGCCGTTGTATCCTAGCACGAACCCCAAGATTCTGTGATCTGACAATGAAGGTTCTGACGACACCCTCCACTGTGAGACCACCCCAACATCAGATCGTTACTTAGGGTGATATCCAGCACTTCGCACCCTACATTCTCAATACTTAGATTATTTTTCTTCTTCTTCTTCTTAATTGGCGTAGACACCGCTTACGCGATTATAGCCGAGTTAACAACCGCGCGCCAGTCGTTTCTTCTTCTCGCTACGTGGCGCCAATTGGATATTCCAAGCGAAGCCATGTTCTTCTCCACTTGGTCCTTCCAACGAAGTGGAGGTCTTCCTCTGTTTCCCCTGGCGGGTACTGCGTCGAATACTTTCAGAGCTGAAGTGTTTTCGTCCATCCGGACAACATGACCTTGCCAGCGTAGCCGCTGTCTTTTAATTCGCTGAACCATGTCAGTGTCGTATATCTCGTACAGCTCATCGTTCCATTGAGTGCGATATTCGCCGTGGCCAACGCGCGAAAGACCATAAATCTTTCGCAGAACTTTTCTCTCGAAAACTCGCAACGTCGACTCATCCGTTGTTGACATCGTCGAAGCCTCTGTACCATACAGCAAGACGGGAATTATGAGCGACTTATAGAATTTGCTTTTTGTTTGTCGAGAGAAGACTTTGCTTCTCAATTGCCTACTCAGTCCGAAGTAGCACCTGTTGGCAAGAGTTATCCTGAGTTGGATTTCTAGGCTGACATTGTTGGTGGTGCTTAAACTAGTTCCAAGATAGACGAAATTATCTACAACTTCAAAGTTATGACTGTCAACAGTGACGTGAGTGCCAAGTCGCGAGTGCGACGACTGTTTGATGATAGGAGATATTTCGTCTTGCCATCGTTCACTGCCAGACCTATTTGTTTTGCTTCCTTATACACTCTTATAGAAGATGGTACCTTCTCTATTTAATTCTGCAGATCGAACTATTTTCTCCAGAAGCAGGTTGAAAAAGTCGCACGGTAGGGAATCGCCTTGTCTGAAAGCTCGTTTGGTATCGAATGGCTTGGAGAGGTCCTTCCCGATCTTGACGGAGCTTTGGGTATTGCTCAACATCAGTTTACACAGCCGTATAGTTTTGCGGTGATACCAAATTTAGACATCGTGGCATAGATGCAGCTCCTTTTCGTGCTGTCGAAAGCAGTTTTGAAGTCGACGAAGAGGTGGTGTGTGTCGATTCTCCTTTCACGGGTCTTTTCCAAGATTTGGCGCATGGTAAATATCTTGTCGGTTGTTGATTTGCCAGGTCTAAGGCCACACTGATAAGGTCCAATCAGTTTGTTGATAGTGGGCTTTAATCTTTCACACAATACGCTCGATAGAACCTTATGTGCGATGTTGAGGAGGCTAATCCCACGATAGTTGGCGCAGATTGTGGAGTCTCCTTTTTTATGGAATGGCATAGCACACTTAAATTCCAATCGTTGGGCATACTTTCGTCCGACCATGTTTTACAAAGAAGCTGATGCATGCTTTTTATCAGTTCTTCGCCGCCTTGTTTGAGTAGCTAGGCCGGCAATCCGTCGGCTCCTGCCGCTTTGTTGTTCTTCAGGCGGGCAATTGCTATTCGAACTTCTTCATGGTCGGGTAATGGAAAATCTGCTCCATCGTCGTCGATTGAGGAATCTGTGTTCCCTCCATAATTTAAGTATGCTCTGAGCATCGGTCACTAGATCAACTTTGGGGGTTTTACAAGAGTATGCTCCGGTCTTGAAACCTTCTGTAAGCCGCCACATTTTTTCGTAGAATTTTCAAGCATTACCTCTGTAGGCCAGCTTATCACGCATTTCGGCCTCTTTCTTTTTCTGTCTGCGAATGCGTGTCGCTTCCCTTTTCAACTCTCGGTATCTATCCCATTCCGCACGTGTTGTGGTCGATCGTAACGTTGAGAGGTAGGCAACCTGTGTTCTCTCCGCGGCAGAGGCGGGTGCAAATCTTGGCTGCAACACGATAGTGGTCCGAGTCGATGTTAGGACCCCGGAACGCACGCACATCTAAAACACTGGAAACGTGTCTTCCGTCTATCACAACATGATCGATCTGGTTGGTAGTTTTTCGATCCGGATACAGATAACCATATTTCGGGCTCCGGCGAAGTCGATCAGCCTCAACCCATTTGGGGATGTTTCCTCGTGGAGGCTGTATTTACCGACCGTAGTACCAAAGATACCTTCTTTGCCCACCCTGGCGTTAAAGACGCCAAGCACGATTTTGACATCGTGGCGGGGGCAGCCCTCATAAGTGCGCTCCAAGCACTCATAAAAGCATCTTTGGTCCTTCTCTTCCGTGGGGGAGTGGGTGCAAATCAGCGATATGTTGAAGAAACTCGCTTTGATGCGGATTGTGTCTAGACGTTCATTCACCGCAGTGAATGATAGTACTCGGCATCGGAGTCTCTCTCCCACCACGAATCCCACACCAAACTTGCGCTCTTTTATATGGCCACTGTAGTAAATGCCACAAGGACTTACTTGTCTTTGTCTTTGTCCCGTCCATCGCATTTCTTAAACGGCGGTGATATCAACCTTTATTTTCACGAGTTCATCAATCAGCTGGGCAGCGTCACCTTCCTAATTAAGGGACCGGATATTCCAGGTGCATGCCCTCAATTCGTAGTCCTTATTTCGTTTCCCATGGTCGTTATCAAAAGGGAGGTCTCTCATCCGAGGCTGTTGTTTATTTTTCATTGGGGTTGTTTTTTTTACGTGGCGGCTTTGGAACGCAACTTGTATTTCCGGATATTTTTCTCGATTAAAGAATATGTCTTCTGGTTTATAATATCGTTAAATAATTCTTTACCAGGAGCTGTTTTGTTTTCAATAAAATAGCTTGTCGGAATTTCGATTAGCGTACTGTGAAGTGGTGTATTAGTCTCATTGCTTGTGTAATTTCAAGCCTGTTATACATTGCTTTCGCTAAGTTGCCTACTTACACATTTGCATTATCAGGGCTGGTATTGTCACCAGCGAAGCGAATAAAATTTTAGGCGAATTTCGCTATTACGAATTGCGAGCAGCGAGCACATAGTAAGTGGTGAAAGAACTAACGAAAATGTATATTTGGTATTGCCACTTGCGAATTTATAAAATTCGTTTCGCCTCAACTGTCAAAATTTGGTGAACGTTTAGTTGATTCGAGAGTGTAATTAAAAATGAAGAAAACGTTAGTAAAATTTTGAAAATTTATTCATTGTATTTAATTCATTACAAATTTAATTATTTTTAGAACAAAACGAACTACTCAGAAGCAATTTGAGGTAATGGTGAAGTTACTGGAAAGAAATCCTGAGTTAGTCAGAGGAATGGCGCCGTTTGGCTCCACAAAAAAAATGGGATGAAGTTAAGGGAAGGTATTACGACTGAGTTAAACAATATCGGCCCTCCAATACTTAGTGGCAGCGAATGAAATAAGGTAAGAATGAACAATTTTGATTGCGTATTACATATCTTTATTAATTTGTGTATTTCTTAGGTTTGGTTAGACTACAAATTGAAATAAAAAAAAATATTCCAGAAAACCGGGTGGAGGACCTTACACCCAACGCAGCTTAACACCTTTGTAGCAGGCCATCGACGAGTTGCCCAGCTTGCAGCAGGCATTAAATCCAAGCGGAGCCGCATTTGGAAGCACTGCACCTGCATCAGCATACTTAGAGGAAGAAATCAGCACACATGTGGAAGATGTCGAGGTTCAGCCTGAACAGGCGGAAGAAATTGGAAACGTTAGCATTACGTCTAGGCAGGCACCTACAAACAGAGTGGAAGTGCGCGAAAATTTGCATATGAAGGCTTTGGAGAAGCAAGCAGAAACGTAAGAAATCATTGTCGTTATAATGAAAAATATTAATTCGGTGTGGAATGAAATTTCAAGATATATCAGAAAAATTTACGAATTAAGAAAAGAAATATTGGCGCTATATAAAATGAAAGAAGAAGGAAAGCATTAAGAAAATATTGAAAAAATAGGCGACATAAAGACATAAACAAATAAATGATGACAGATAGTTTATTCAATAAACATTTATTTTCTTTATATACAAAATTTTATCCAAATATTTGTTTAAAAACACGGCATCTCAATTATTTTCATCAGTGACTTCCGTAATAGTTACATTCGAAGATGCCTCTGACGGTATTACTGTGACAATTGGTTGATGATAACTGAAATATGTTACAAAAGTATCAGAAATCACATTATCAAGATATCTAATAAATACAGCATCTATTGTTGTTCCATATCTTGCAGTACATTCTCTCGGATTGTTGTTTATTTCCAACTGAAATTCTTCTTGGCCGTGCAGAGAACGTTTATCATAGAGAAGTTTCACGGCGCGGAGAACGTAAAAATATTTTTGGCTAACTCGGTCGAGACGAGGGAGTTTCACCACTGCCTGCACGATAGGAGAAATTTTAACAGTAGCGTTTTAACTGAGCTGAGCATTCAATGAAAAATATGCTCAGATATATATATTGGTATTACAGACGTGTGTTAGTTCTTTTGCATATATTTTTATACGTTTACATGCCGACATGTGTATTCAAATGATTTTTTCTTGTGCATATCTATGAATAATATATTCATATTTATGTACATACTTCATTACATATGTATATAACAAAATATAATAATATATTATAAAAATTGAATATATTACAATAGTGATAACTGTACATAAATCGTATATTTTATCATTAAAAATTTCTGCTCATATGTATAAACATAAATATGTGCGTATGACATTCCACACAAATAATGCATACACAACATACATACTCATATGCGTTTACATGTAGATATGTATGTCACCCGCAAAAATTACAAATATTGTTCTACAAAAACAACAAATGCCTGAAATAGCATCAGCTGCGTCACAAGTCAATATGGAAGCCAAATAGTCGATGCCCAAATTTGTAGAAAAACACAAAACAACAACATTTTCATTCATGAACGCAAGCGCACTTTCAACAGCCAAATTCGCTTCATTCATAAAAGCAAACACCATTACATCTCCCTTAGCATGCCTTTGCCGACAAGCATGTTTTCGGGACGGTGGCAAAAGCTAGAAATCATAAATTGAGCAACTTTCTGTTGTCGATTTAAAATATTTGTCAATTCTAAAATATTTTTTCGTGGCTGGCAAAAATCTGCGTCGATATGTATGCACGCTCATACATATGCAACAATACAATGTTGTGACGCTTTGTCGCCGCGTCGATCCGTCGGTCCGTTGACACATTGACTCTTTGAGAAAACATGAGCTTCGCCATTGGTTGTCCGTTTCAACGGAAATTTCGCATGAAGCATTGAGTGTATATATTTACATACATATATATGTATGTATTATTAGCGTGTTTCACCACATTTAACATCAGGGGACACGAAAATAGCAGAATTGAGTATTTTCAGTGCTAAATGAGAAAAGTTATGCTATTTCCGATGTTAAGGAATGTACGCTTACAGATTCGCATATTTACAATGCGCAAACGGCTCTGCATATAATTTATATACATACGTATGTACGTATATTTTCTATATATTTTATATCAAAGTACACAAGTTTACCCATATATTACTTATATATTTAATTAATGTAGATTTAATAAGTTATATATTTACATACATGTGGGGGACTTACTTTGAATTAAACACTTTAGTTATTTTTAAAATGTACAAAAATGTTTTATTTATCAAAACCGGAAAATATAACTTAGGATTATTCACTATCACTGAATGATAATATACTTATGTATAAAAAGAGTTAGTCTATTTCAACAATGTTTGGGAGGGCACGTCCGTATTGCGCGAAGTTTCAAAATCAAGTGTCTGTCTTTTTCAACGGTCACTGTCGGCGTTCCTTGCTTTTGTTCAGTCCGTTCATTCAGGGTGTATGTTTAGGGTTGCATACGTGCGTATGTCAGGTCAGGTCAGGGTTGCAATCCCACATTCGGCCTTCCTGACTTATTCGTTTTGCTGGAACGAAGGTCTCCATTTCTTCATGAATTCGGCGATGATGGTCGTGGAACCAGGACCCTTACCCTCGCCTACCTTCTCGACCTCATGCCTACCGCGTCCTAAAACCTTCAAATTCTTATATGGACCAAAATATTTAGGCCGTAACCTAAGCCCACTCCCATACTGAGTTCGGTTAATGGCGACTAATTCATCCAGTCTGTACTTTGTTGATTCTTTCCTCTTTCTGTCAATCTCCATCAGCGATGGAACTACAATAAGCTTTCTTATTTTATCCCTGTGTAGTAGAAATCATCGTATTCAGTTGTTTCCAAGACTTTGCACACTGACCGAATCGATTACTCCTGCTGCTGAGCCTGCCTTAGCCTATGCAGCAAAGGATCTTTAAACATAAGACACGCTATTTTGCTTAACGCATCAACGTGACGCTTCTTCGAGCCATTTCGGTGTTCTATTTCATAGTCAAAGTCTTGTAATAGCAACGCCCACTGAGATACTCTTAGCAGAATATCCTTCTTTTTCTTGTTCATTGCAAACGCGTTGCAATCAGTAACGATTCTGAAATGCAACCCCAAAAGATATACTCTCCACTTCTTAAGTGCTTCAACAATTGCTAATACCTCTAACTCATACGAATGGTACTTCTCTTTTGCTGGCTTTATTGTACCACACTCTATAATATACCCCAGAAAATCAACAGTCGTCTTCAGGAACTGGCATTTCTCCCACTTAATCCTTACATTATAACATGCCGCCCTGTTCAACATAGCTTTCAACTTATGTACACCCTCGTCATAACCAATACATGGGTTGCTATATATATTTCTGGACTAGGCAACACTAAGTGTTGCCAGGTGCAATCTGACATTTCCATTGGAAAGTTTAACATTTTTTAGCATAACATCACTCAGAACGTTTTGTCATTTAATCGTGAATTGTTTTATTTACAAGGAATTAAAAAATTCATCTCGGCCAAAAAATGGAATTAACTCGTGAACATTTTCATGCGATAATTTTTCACAATTTACGACGTGGATTATCACGACAAGAGTGCATCGATGAACTAAAATCTTTGTATGGCTATGAAGCACCATCCTATAGCACTGTGAAAAACTGTTACAACGAATTCAATCGTGGTCGACGCTCGCTCAAAGACTAATTCCGTGAAGGTCATCCAAAAACAGCCGTTGTGCCAGAAAACATCGATGCCGTACGTGAACTGATAATGCAAGACCGTCATGTAACATACCTTCAGATAGAGGCATGCCTATGCATTTCTCCCCACCATACATTCGATATTGCATGAACACCTGGCCGTAAAAAATGTTTGTTCTCGTTGGATCCCGCACAATTTGACAATCGCTCAAAAAAAGGCTCGTGTGGATTGGTGTAAAGAAATGCTGAAAAAATGCGATCGCGGTGCTTCAAAAGGAAATACCAAAAGGACATAAATGAATTCGTATTGGCCTTGATGGGTCACGAATGACGTATATTTCCGCGAACCTGCCTCTATCGACACATGGAAAACCCCATTCCGTAAATCTAATGTTGTAAATACTTTCGCGCCTTGTAATCTCTCGATAACGTCACCTATGAGTGGCATTGGAAAATTATACCTCAATATTTTTTCGTTCAAACGTCGGTAGTCGCAACATAGACGTTTGGTTCCGTCTTTCTTCCCCACCAATACAATCGGCGATGTATACTCGGAGACGCTAGGTTGGATTATGCCTTGCTCCATCCATTCTGCAATCTGTTTATCGACAATGCACTTATCGGACATTCGTCTTGGCCCTTGAAATACCGGAGTATCATCCGTCAAACAAATTTTCATAGAAACTGGGGAATCGTACTGCTTACTATGCGAGTAATCACAAACAATGGCTTCTATTGCCTTTTCTTGTTCTCCCCTGAGATGCGACAAATCTACCTGAAATATTTTCTCTGACATTACTACTGCGGCCATACACATATCTTCAAACTCATTAAGAACTTCTATTTTACCTTCACTTTCCTCTAATATGTGGTTTTGAACCCTCCTTTCCTTCACCTTTGCTCTAAATTCTACCTCGCCGTCCTTGATAACCAAGTCAACCTGCTTTAATACACTATTCCCGATTATTGCCCCGTAAAAAAGGTCACGTTCACGCAGAACATCGAAATTGATATCCACTTTGACTCCATCTACGCTAATTTTGATTATGAAATTGCCAATAGTTGTAAGTATACTATTTCCTATTCCACGAAGATTATTTATATCATTGGACAAATCAATACTTCCTAATCTCATCAACACATCGTAACGCATGAGCCATAGATCGCAACCAGTGTCCAGTAATTCTAACAACGTAAACCCGTTAATAGTTAGTTCTTTGAAAACTAGGCTGCTAAGGGACGCCATACGCATCATTTCAAGCGTATTTACCCTTGCATCTTCGCTTTTCACCTCCGTTCTCTTCTTTGGGCACTCTGCAATACGATGACCTAGCTGATTACACACGAAACACTTTGATAGTCGTTGCTGTTTGCAAGTATTCGCAAAATGACCCGCTTCTCCACACCTATAACAAATTTTTCTATTGGGTCCCTGATCTTTGGTGACAGAATTATTGTTTTCAAGCTAATTTTGAAATGTATTCACATTGGGTTGACGCCCCGAGCGAACTTTTTCATAAACAAGGATCTGAGCTGTTCTTTTATCGAACTAGCCTGATACAAGTTAGCTTTGTTTGGTCTGGAGTCTGGGATTCCCTCTACAAAATATTCGATGAGACTTTTTTCGTCTAGCTTTATTGGCCTACCTAATAATCTTCATTTGGGCGCTTTCGCCGATTATTAAGTGCTCGATGCACTTCTATGGACGATATTACTACTCCAAATTCTTTTTGCAAACATTGTTTAAGTGCACTCCAACTAGTTATGTCCCGTTGACTGCGAACAAAAATTTTCGCGGCACCCTTCAATAATTGTTTCCCGTATATAAATGTTGCCCCGTACACATAAAAGTTGAAATAAATTCCTCGAGATCGCGCAGAGTGAAAACCGGAGACCCGGACCCCATCGCCGGCAACATGTTGTTTTGCACTGAGCTCGTTTCACTGTCTGAGCTATCCTCTTCAGCATCTACAGTCAGTCCAAAATGCTCACAAACATGTCTTTACGGCCATTTGTCGATAAACCCAGTGCCAACAATTTTTCCTTTAACCCGTTCAGTGTCAATAAAGAAATCTGTTGCCTAACCATATTGACTGTTAACAAGAGTAAATGTTATAGAATTTTGAATACAATTGAGGTATTTAATATATAATAAGTAAAAGTAAACCTTAAAATATACGTTGACAAGTTTTGCTTTCATATAACAATTTGAATACAGAGTTAATTCTTATGATTTAAATTTAAGACAATTAATTTTCACAATTTATCTTTTTGAAACTTAGTTCAATTTTGTTTAATTCAAAGCAAATTTGAATAAACTTACAATTTGATTTACAATTCTTAGTATATTTTTTTTGTAATAATAATACAAATTTTAGAATATGAGCTCCATTACATATTTTGAATTTTGTTTGCGAATTGTCTTATAGGTTATCGATACAAAAAAAAGGAAGAATTTAGTATACCGTCCCAGAATATCAAGGATAAAAAGGATATGGTCGGATAGAGGAGATTATCCTGATCAAGAATATATATGGTTATAGCCGCAGGAAGCTTATAGTTTCCGATCTATTCGCGTTTAAGGTTTAAAATTTGCAATATTTTATTTACATATTTTCGATATATAAAATTAATTTTGCACTTATATTTTTCAATTTTATATACACTAACACATCACTTACTCATTTGCACACATTTATTTTATATACTATAGTGCAAAAATTGCTTTTAACATACATTTCAATTATTGTTGAATTATTATTATTTTAGAATAACAAATGAATTACAAACTGTCAAATAATCAGTGTTGCCTTATCGACATCATTTGTAAAAATAAATTTGTAAATTTGTCAAATAATCAGTGTTACCATACTAACCTAACCTAACTAACATTCCCTCTGTGACATTGCTACTTCTTCGCGTAGAACTCCTTTTTGCCGCGCTTCAAAAAAAAAAAAATAAAAATAACCCTAGTCGGTCCAACACCAGGGTGTATCAAATTCTTTTCGCGTAGAACTCCTTTTTGCGTGGGCGGCCTTCGGCATTGCTTCAAAAAAATTTCCCTTGTCGATCCGGGTGTATACATTTTTTTTTCTTCCCTAGAACTCAATTTTACATTGGCGGCCTTCAGACCGCTTAAATTTTTAATATATTTTTTATTGTTTATCAACGATTAGAGTATAATATTTCCTTATATTTTTATTTGTTTTAGTTTGTAAAATATTTTAGTATGGTAACACTGATTATTTGACAAATTTACAAATTTACTTTTACAAATGATGTCGGAAAACTGATTATATGACAGTTTGTAATTCATTTGTTATTCTAAAATAATAATAATTCAACAATAATTGAAATGTATATTTAAAGCAATTTTTGCTCTATAGTATATAAAATAAATGTGTGCAAATGAATAAGAGATGTGTTAGTGTATATAAAATTGAAAAATATAAGTGCAAAATTAATTTTATATATCGAAAATTTGTAAATAAAATATTGCAAATTTTAAACTTTAAACGCGAATAACTCGGAAACTATAAGCTTCCTGCGGCTATAACCATACATATATATTTGTGATCTGGAGAATCTCCTCTATCCGACCATACCTTTTTATTCCCGAAATCCTGGGACGGTGTACTAAAGCCGACCCAAGAAAAATCATACAATATTATCGATAACTTTGCCAATAGATTCTAATTAGTTAGTGTTTAACACATACCTGTTGTATGCTTACCAGGAATAATGGGATGCCCAACTTATTCCAGTGTGAGAGCGCCTCAAAATAAGCGTTTTTTATAACATTTTCTATTGTGTTGTATGCTTACCAGGAATAATGGGATGCCCAACTTATTCCAGTGTGAGAGCGCCTCAAAATAAGCGTTTTTTATAACATTTTCCATTGTGGCCAGAACGAACAAAATAAGAATTTTTGGACATTTAAATTAAAATGCCCAATTGCACTTTCCACACCACCCAGGAGGTATGCAAAACGGCGCGTTACCGAAGTTAGTTTTGGGTGCTCGGTTCCCCTTTAGGCCTATATCACCCATTAAATATCTATTTACAAAAAGTAACAAAACGATAACAATTCATTAGTATATAACGAAAAAATAAACAAAACGATAAATGTATACATATAACGATAAAAACAAAACAATAACAATTCATGTAAAAAATGTATAAAAATATCACAGTATAATAACAAATTATTTACATAAGTATATACAAATGCCTACATTTACATCCCAAATTTTATTTTCCTTAAAAAAAATTGCTTTCTTATTTTAGAGCCTCTTTATCTTAACTGTTTACAAAATTTTTACTTTTTTATTTTCTTTCGTAAGATTAAGTTCGCTTATTGTAACCACTAAAAAATAAAAAAAAATTGAAACCTATAGGTGTGAAACGCACAAAATTTTATTTTTAAAGTTTAAAGCATTTGTCTATTTGATTTTGATGCATGAAGATGAATTCGTCCGAAGGAATTTCATCTCCTAAATATGGTAAAGGCAGGGAACATGTGTGCAGTTTGAAAATTTAAATAAAAATAGCCGCAAAAGTAGCTAAACGCATTTTCTTTCAAAAAATTAATTTCTAAACTACTATCTAATGCGATTGATCCAACCAGAGAGTGTTCAGGCCGTGGTAAACCTTGAAAATCCTGCCAAGAAAGGTCATTCAATAGTGAATCATTACACACATTAAGTAGAACATTATTACTATGTTCCGAAATTACTGTAGCATCAGGTTCTAAAGGCAGCTCACAGTTTCCTTTTGTTACGACGTTTACGTAACGTAAGCCCCACGATTTCCTAAACAAACTAGAGAACATATAGGGCATTACTCTAGTACCTTCTCTGCTTCGAATCTGCCCAAAAAAATGTTCTAAACTGTCCTGACATAGTCGTCTCGTCTTCAAGTACGGAAAACCTGAGTGTGACAAAAATCGCCACAATCGTCTTAAACTGTTAATATTTAACACCCACCCCTTTATAAAACTAAAATTATTGGTTGTGTTGCTTTCTAAATCGTCTACGACCCGAATAGTTTTTAAAACTTGCTCTGCCTCATTTAAAAACTCTAACTGTTCAGGGGAACCTACAAACACTTTTTTAGTGGGTACAACAGCCTCAACGAAACTACTATTTAAAATATCAAATAATTTATTAAAAAACGAAACGAATTCCGCGGTATTAACAAAGCTCCTACTATTCGAGCTTAAGCTTAAGGCTCCCGAGCTATATAGGGAAAACATACCAGAAGCGACCGTATTACTCAATACTTGAGACGCGAATTTAACCTTCATTTTTTGGAAGGTATTTGGATAAATATGAGCATCGGTTAATTTGTGCGCACACCGATAACTCGACTTAGAGTCGGTTTCATAAAAATGAACAATATCCGACCAACTTACCCGACTATTTTTAAAGAAAACCTTATTTTTTAAATTTTGTAAACAGTTACGACTACTTTTTATCAAATGGGGGCTATCGCAAAAAAAATACACTTCCTTGCCATTAACATTAAAAAAAGGCCGTGACGCTGAAACACCTAACAAATTAGCGAAATTCTGAAAATTGGTGCCCTGGTCGCAAACAAAATGGCAAGGACTTAGTCCTATATTTTGCAGTTGGGTAATGGCTTCAAGAATGTATTTCTTGAGGACATCCCCTTTGCAGGAACCTTTTACGAAAAAATAAGCCAATGGGTGGGACCAAGGCTCTCCACCTATACCTTGCACCATTATAGTCATTGCAGTAGTTGCTAATTTAGAAGTGCGATTTTCATCGCCATAATCCTCAATACCTATCACCCTATCGAATTTCCTATCATACTGCAAATGACATTTCAGTGACATTTCATCACATGAAACCGACACGAACTTTTGTTCGAAAGTGAATCCCCTACTCCTAATCTCTAACGATTTTATGCTACTTTGGGTGCAACCTGGGAAACGGGGCCAGTCTGTAACAAAGTTTTCCAAAGTACTTTCGGATGGAAAATCTAATTGGTGCTTTAAGTGCCGATAAGCAACTGGCGATAGAAAAAAAAACACCCAAAGCCATCGTTTTCAAAAAATTGTCATATCGCCGACCATGGGTACGGCGATTACTATTTATAAAACTACTCCTAATGCAAGCACCTAACTGAGGAGGAACTTTACTACAAACTAAAGAAAGAGGGTCTGACTGTTCCCTAAATGAGCTATTCCTGAGGTGTTCTCTACATCTTTCTAACTCTGCGGCCATTTCAACTAACTGGGCCTTTAAACTCCTATTTTCCTGCTCTTTTTTTTCTAACTTTATTTTCAAAATCCTATTCTCCTCCCTCAATTTCTTCTTCCTATCTGTACCTGCTGTCAGACCCCTACCTGTTTGCGCGGCCTTATCAAAATTAAGAGATATATCCTCCTCAAAAAATGGAAGAGGCTCTAAAATTTCATCTTCTATCTCACTTTCAATAATTGGAAAAAGCTGTCTCGATGCATTGTGTGCATTTGAGCCAGCTTCCTCAACTTGGGGAGCAAAATCTTCGAAACCCAATAAAATCGTATTTTTTACATCAGAATTTGGGACGTCAAATGTAGGCTCAACTTTTAAATTGATATCGGGAACGGCCCTCGAACGCTTTTCAAGGCGCATTTTCGCCGAAAAATGCCGCTCACAAGCAAAAATATGTTTAGGTGTTTTATTGGAAACACCTAAACGGTTGAGCCAACATTTACGCCTATTTAAAAGAAAGAGAAAGGATATAAAAATACAAAATAACTACATATATTACATATAGTGCAAAAATACCAAACATATAAACATATCTATTCAAATGAACCGGTATATTCGTTACATTTAAATATTTAAAAAATTAAATTTCAAAATATCGATATTTATCGAAACTTTTTCTTACAATTTTTTATCCGCTTAATTGAATTTAATTATTTAAATTATATAGTTAAATATTATTTAAATAATGCTATCAATTTCACATTGCAAATATTTAAAAGAACCCGTTTTAACGTTACATTTATGTATTTAAGAAATTAAATTTCAAAATATCGAAATGTATCGATAATTCTATTACACTTTTTCTGTTTTTTTTTTTTAATTGTAACACCGGATTTTTATTATTCTTTATTCAGTCACTTTTTGCACTATTTATAGTCTATTAGAATTACTTACCGTTCGAGATCCGATCCCTCGTTGGGAAATCTAAATACGGTGTTTCCCTCGCTGCAGCCCACAATGCATTTTTTCCACATTGGCGTTTTCGGCATTTTCGCTGTAAATTAATATGTAATTTATATATAATTATGTACGCAAATTTTCATGGTACTTACGTTTATATTTGCTGATTTATATTTATTATAATTTATGTATTTACACAATTTTCCTTCACTTTATTCACTTTTCACTTCTTCTTCACTACTTCACTTTTAACTAATTCTTTTTTCTGCGAAGAAACGATGGCCGTTACGAATTCCTCCATTCTAATATTATTTTGGCGGGATTTCAATCCGGTCGTCTCTTTTCTTCCAATAGCGAAACGTCAACACCTACCCAATCCAGTCAACTGTCAAAGTTCGGTAGGTGAGCGGCTCTCACATTTCCAGTGACAGGAGAGTTGGGGATCTCTTTATCTCTGATGCTTACTCTACACGTATATAAGCTGAACTGCTCCGCTCCGCTGCTCACTCTTTGCTACCGCAAAATCTGGATCGCTGCTTACCAGGGATAATGGGATGCCCAACTTATTCCAGTGTGAGAGCGCCTAAAAATAAGCGATTTTTTTATAACATTTTCCATTATGGCCAGATCGAACAAAATAAGAATTTTTGGGCATTTTAAATTAAAACCCCCAACATTTATTACGATTGCAAATTATTATATATTGAACTTTTAATATATGGCGAAACTACTTAAATCCTCTTTTTTATGATTTTATGGTATATTAAAACAACTGATTTTCAAACTTTCAGTACATAATATGGTGAATTAAGCCTGTTTTTAATCATTTGTAATTGAAAATTAATTCTAATGTGCACCAAATTACAAAACGCTGCATGAAATATATTTAAATTTAGCATTTTCTTTGATTTTCATTGTTTTAAATTTTTATTAGCGATCTTGAACGGCGGCAACAAATTCCTCCGTTTGCATATATTTTTGGTATAATTTCAATCTGGCCGTTCCAGTCATTGGTTTTGACGTTTAGCAATTCCAGTGAGAGAAGAGTTGGACATCTCTTTATCTCTGCTGCTTACTCTCTGCTACCGCAAAATCACTCAGACGCTAACAACAAGTCGCTTAATGGTCAACACCGGTCACTTTACGCAAATATCAGAGTACCTGACACTGTACCCTTTTACAAATTCTTCGTACGCTTTTATAAGCTAACGGTGCCCTTAACGGTCGACACCGGTCACTTTACATAAAGTCCAAATTACCCGATACTTCTGCCAATTTCTAGAACGTTTTGTTTAAAAAAAAAAAAAAGAACGGTAGAACCAAGATCACTCCACAATTTCTATATGGTTCACAAAGTTCAAATTACCCGGCATTTCTGCCACTTTCCAGAACGTTATTTTTCAAAAAACACAGTACAATCAAGGCCGCTCCTTGCTCACTCGAACAATCTTTTTATAGTTCACAAAATTCAAATTTCCTGGCACTTCTGCCACGACACTTCTGCCCCTTTTCTAAAACGTTATTTTCTGGTTTCACTTGCACACGAGTTACATATATAAATAAGCCACTAACAAATAGTAAAACTGATAAATTTGCAGAATTTCTTAACGAAATAAATAGCACAACCGGAAATCAGTAAAATTGTAATGTGATACCATTTCCTGTGCTATCGCAAAACTTAAATTAAAAGATACAAAACAAAATCATTTTATTAACAATATTTCCGAGAATCTGTAAAGTTATGAGGTTATCACTTTAGTCAGCATTTAAGTAAACATATGTAATAAGTATAATAAGTATTTGTGATTTGTAAGCAATAATTCATTGCAATAGTAACTTTGAACGATTATAATTAATAAAGTGAAAGTTAGTCTGATTCAAATATCCAAACCTTCTGGTTTCATTTCTTTAGGGCTAATTCGGTACAAACTTTTTTAAAAACGCTCGAACGCGACGTAAATACAAAATT
>JBAWJQ010004573.1:0-117548 GCA_037783105.1 Bactrocera zonata | reverse complement strand
CGAATATTGGTGCTTAGACAGCGGCTGTTCATCACATATGAGTGCGAAAAAGAGCGAATTCAATAACTTTAGAGAGATTAGCAAGACTCTCAGCCTAGCAAACAACAACACAGCTGAAATCACGGGTATAGGCAACGTTAAAGTTATTATCAACGAAAATAAGAGCGAAGAGCGAATTAATTTCGAAAATGTATTGTATGTTAAAGATTTAAGAACGAATTTGCTATCTGTTTCGAAAATTGCGAATAAGGGGTATGAAGTAATTTTTCGGCGAAATGAAGCTGTCATTTCAAAGAATGGGGAAACTATTCTGACAGCGATAAGAATCGGTGACTTGTACTACGTTAAAGGTTTTGATCAATCTGCGAGATTTTCGCAAATGAAGTCAAATAGCATAAACACATGGCACGTACGAATGGGCCATCTAAACGAAAAAGACTTAAAACGCGCAATTGGTATGGTACACGGTATAAATTTTAATACAAATGAAAAACTGCAAACTTGCGAAATTTGTTTAAGCGAAAAACAAACACGAGAAAGATTTTCAAAGCAGAGGGACCAACGTACAACCGAGTTACTGGAGATTGTACACAGTGACGTTCGCGGTCCAATGAAGGTTTGCTCACATTCGGGTGCAAAGTACTTCGTGACATTCACTGACGATTTTTCGAGATATTCCGAGGTTTATTTCATGAAAAATAAGTCAGAAGTCTTAGAAAAATTTAAAATATTTAAGAATATGGCGGAAACGTATACAGGGAAGAAAGTTAAAATACTACAGACAGACAACGGGTTGGAGTATATGAGTAACGAATTTCAAAACTATTTAAATGAATGTGGAATTAAGCGGCGTTTGACCGCTCCTTATACACCACAGCAGAATGGCATAGCTGAAAGAAAAAATAGAACTCTTTTAGAAATGTCTAGATGCATGTTAACACAAGCAAGATTAAAAACAATATTTTGGGCAGAGGCTGTAAACACAGCGAACTATATTCGAAATAGGTGTCCCACAAAAGTTCTAGAAGATGAAGTGCCTATCAAGATGTGGTCAGGTAAAACTCCCACAGTCATTCACTTCAGACCATTTGGTTTAAAATGTTACGTTTTAATAAAAGATAAGTCAAATGGAAAATTTGATTCCAGGTCTGAAGAATGTATACTAGTAGGTTATTCGAATGAAGCTAAAGCGTATCGATTGTGGTCTCCTGAAAAGAAGAGGATTCTAGTCAGTCGAGATGTGAAATTTTTAGATGAAACATTTGATAGAAATGATTATAAGTACTGTGAAGATGGATCTGTGGAGATAGATTTCGATACACGAAAAGATGAAAGCATAGTTGAATCTGAGAAAATAATTGAGGGGTCTTCAAGCGAAAGTGAAAATGAAGACATAAATACTGAATTAATCGTTCCGAAAAGGGGCAAAGGTAGACCAAAGCTAATTCGAAGTGGAACGCGCGGACGGCCCAAGAAGTCATTTCAAGAAGTCAAAACTAAGAAAAACGATACTGAATCTGAATCTAGTGTAGATTTTGAAGAATGCGAATATGCAAATATATCAGTAGAAAATGATCCAACTAGTTTTCAAGAAGCTATAAACAGTGAAGAATGTAATATGTGGCTGCGTGCCGTTGAAAATGAATATATGGCTCAAATTTCAAACAAAACATGGGACATAGTAGATCGACCTGTAGGACGAAAAGTTATTGGGAATCATTTTGTGTTTCGTACAAAAGAAGGCAATGTTAAAAAAGCACGCCTAGTAGCAAAAGGGTGCTCGCAACGTCCAGGAGGATTTCAATATCACTTATTCCCCAGTTACAAGATTGACATCGATCAGAATGATGGCTGCAATTGCAACCCAAAAGAATCTTCAAATACATCAAATGGATGTTATGACTGCTTACTTGAACGGTGACCTAGACGAAGCTGTATATATGGAAATACCTGAATATTTAGATGTAATCCTTAAAAAGGTAGCAGCAGGATATCCGACACACATAAAAAAGGCTAAAGCTGAAGAAATACGACGTACAGCAGAAAATTGGCAGAAGTCAATATCGAAAATCAAAGATCCGGTATGTAGACTACACAAATCTTTATATGGGTTACGACAGTCTGGTTTTCAATGGTATCAAAAATTAACGAATAAACTAACGGCCGTATTATTCACTTTCGATAAAACCAGCCTGAAAACTAGTTTTCGTGAAAACTAGTTCTGGTGGAAAAAATCTGAAAATCGTTCAAAGCTAGTTTTAAAAACAAGTTGGTATTATTCACGTTTGAAAATAAAACTAGTTTCAGTTTTCAAACGCATGGCTGGTTTTGTTGTCAAAACTAGTTTTGTGCATCAAAACGCATGCTTTCGCAGTCAGCGTTTACATTTTGAGTGCGAAAGGACTGTTTTATAATTTCATTGTTTGAAACAAAATATTGTTTTGTATATTTTTCGTGAGTTTGATTTAAATAAATATTGCTTGCAATGTGTGTTAAATTTTATTTATTTTGTTTTAGTTCTATTTCAACGACTAAAGTGTTGATAAAAATATGCAGCGCCATTCCAAAACCATTTAGAAAAAAATAACTTCCGCGTCATCTGATGGTATTCGCAGCAAAGGTGAAAAGTGGAGCCAAGGCGAAATGGAAACATTGGTGTCTCTCTGTGTTTCACATGGTCGAAGTGGCATATTATCAAAGGAGACCAATAAATCAACAATCGCAAAAAAAGATACTCAGTGGGCGACTATCATGGATTTTTTTAACTCGGTGAGTCAGTGCATTTCATGGGTGGAAAATTTTATGAGTGAAATCTTTCTTTTTTGTTCTCATCGCAGCTACATCCACCACGAGATAAAAAAGCATTGGTCGGCCGATATAAATTTATCGTAATACATTTGCGGAAGAACAATGCGCTTGAACGCCACAATATCTTAGCGACAGGAGGTGGCTTAAGCACTTTGAGCAAAGAAAAAACGCCATTCGAAATTACAGGTCCATTTTTCGAATTGTGTAATATTTTGGGGATTTCCGTCACTGGTCTGCCTGGATTCGGCTCGGACTCACAAACGTTGGACATTTCTAATGAAGCGCCAGTCACTGGTCAGATTGACGGACCTGGAAATACTTATCTATTTGAGGACGCAGTCACCGACCATTGGACCGATTTGGTAAAGGATCCCGAAGATTCATTACCAAAAACAGTTCGAGTCGAATTAGAATTGGCCAATGGCGAAGTTTCTGTGAATTCTGAAACCGAATGCTTGCCTCCATCGAATTTATCAGTCAATGTAGCATCGATAAGCGAGACTCCTATCCCCAGGCGATCACAGTACTTTCCCACACAAACACAACGCCGAACCAGTAAACGCAACATCAATGCAGTTTCTGATGCAAATGCCGAACGTCGAAAAGACGAAAAACACGCAGCGGTGATGAAGTATGATGCTATGATAATGGAGGCCAAAATAAAAGAGTTGCGCGAAAAGGAGACGGACCGGCAGTTGGAACGAGATCGAAGTGCTCAGTTACACAAATTTGAACTTGATCGACGTGCCACGATGATTCACCACCAAGAAACCCTTTTTTCCATTCAAAAAGAGGTGCTATTGGCGCAACGCTATGCTTTTGCACGAGTTTCGCCTCAAAATATTATGGTACCGATGCCGATTGATTGTTTAAATATGACGCCGATCAGAGTAGTAGAATCATTAAACACAGTTAGTGCAAGCGAAAAACACACAGACTAAATTACATATATTCGAATAACTGAGTATTGTATTTATTTCAGTTTAGATGTTATTTTATAATAAACTTAAAATGTAATGTTTCGCAAATCAATAATTTTTTAGCACTTCGTCCCTTGCCAATTGGTTTACACCCGGCAATAATTCTTCTTCTGTTAATTGTTCGTTGGCTGACTCTTCTACGTTTTCATTTCCTACCTCTTCGTCCACATATACTTCACCTTCTTCAATGCATATATTATGCAAAATTGCAGCGGCAATAATTAGTTTTTGAGCGGTGGGTAATGATACGTTTAATCCGTGCCGAAGTACTGGAAAGCGACGTTTCAATACGCCGTACATACGCTCCACTACGTTCCGAGTGCGTATCAGAGAGGCTTGGTAAACACGCTTGATTGTGTTAGTAGCCAATCCTGGATGACTAATGGTGTATGGTGTGGCCAAATACGATGTGTTAGCGTATCCTGAATCGCCGACCATGATGTATTGTCCGAAATAACCTGTATCGAAACGCATTTTCAAATTTGAGGCAGAAAAAATGGTTTGATCATGGCTTGCACCCGGCCATCTTTCAACAATATCCAAAATGTTCAAATCGGCAGAAGAAACCGTTTGAGCATTGAGAGAAAAGTACCCTTTTCTGTTGCGGAACGTTTCGGCCTGAAAAAGTAATACATATATAATAATTTGTTTCCTTGTAAAAGCGAAGAGATAATCAACACTGTTAACAATATTAACCTGCAAACCTCCTGGCGATAATATTTTGATGTGGGTGCATGCAGTCTATTGCTCCGATAGTCCGCGGAAAACCAGCGAGAGAATGAAATGCGAGTGCTGCCGCTTGTCGCTCGGACGATGTCTGTGGCATCCGAGTAAAATCCGTAAAATGATTGAGCAACGCATCGCACACAATTGGCAAATTCTGACTGACAGTTGGCTGAGACACACGCACTAAATCTGCAGCATTCTGCTCAAAGCTGCCAGCCGCCAGAAAGCGCAGCAGAATCAAAACTCTCTGCTCAGTGGTGAGAGAACGGCATCTATTGAAACACGAATTATTTGTACTTAATAGCGAGCACCCAAATAAAGACACTTACCTCCCTGGCTCCGTTACCATGTTCGGTTCCACTAATGCTACAACGCGCCGAAAAATGGTCTTTTTCATTCGGAATCGAGGGCGAACGGCTTCATATTCTTCGTCAGAGTTGGAATTGGTGTTATCGTCCTCATCCGCTAAGAAATCGGCCATTCCCATTTCATACAGTGCTGCTCGACGTGCCATTTCTTCAAATCAATAATGTGATTCAGAGGCAAAACTAGTTTTATCGACGCCAAAGCCAGCTTTTTCTGGTTTTGACGCAAACTAGTTTTCACTGAAACTAGTTTCCAAAATCCGAGTTTTATTCCCCAAAACTACAGTGAATAATACCAAACTTCTCAAAACTAGTTTTTAAATAGCCTATTAAACCAGTTTTCACGTTAAACTAGTTTTCAAACTTATCAATAATACGGCCGTAAGACAAATAGGATTTAATGCATCTAAATGCGATCCATGTTTATTTATATTGAAACAAAAATCTAAGATAATGTTAATTACAGTGTATGTAGATGATTTGCTCATTGCTACGAATGATCATGAATGGTTAAAAGAAGTCAAGAAATCTCTTTCGGAAAGTTTTGAAATGAAAGATTTAGGACCAGTTAAAATATGTCTGGGTATTGAATTTAAACAAGATTGGAAGAATCCTACACTATTTTTAAATCAACGGGATTACGCTATTAATGTTTTAAAACGTTTTAAAATGGAAGACTGTAAACCAGTCAAGACACTTCTCGAATACAATTGCAAACTTGAAAAACCAGTTAAGTCAGACAACAAAGAAATACAGAATATTCCATATCAGAGTTTAATTGGTGCTCTATTGTATTTGGCTGTAACAACATGACCTGATTTAGCATTCGCAGTTAATTTTCTAAGCCAATTCAATTCTAATTATAGTTTCGAGCATTGGAAAGCGGCCAAAAGAGTACTGAGGTATTTAAAAGGAACTTTAAATTATGGCTTACTATATGAGCAGACAGATGAAGATATGTATGCAGTCGTCGATGCTGATTGGGGTGGTAATCTAACCGATAGACGTTCATATTCCGGTTACGCTTTTATATTGGCTGGAGCCGCAATATCCTGGGAAGCCCGTAAGCAGAAGACAGTATCACTTTCAAGCACCGAATCCGAATACATGGCTTTGAGTGAAGCTACAAAAGAAGCTATGTACTTACGAGAAATGGTGAATGAGATCGGGTTTAAGCACGAAAGTATAACGATTTACAACGACAGCCAAAGTGCACAGAAGTTAGTGCAGAGCATGGCATTCCATTCACGTACTAAGCACATAGATGTACGTCATCACTTCATACGCGAGAAACATCAAAGCGGCGATATCAACTTGAATTATATGCCTACAGAAGATATGCCAGCTGATGTCCTTACCAAAGGATTGCCTGCGGAAAAACACTACAAATGCATCGAAAATATGGGCATGACGAATAAATGTTCATAAATTATAATACAATCAAAATTCTTCGAGGGGAGGTGTTGGAGAGAACGAAGCAATTTAATTGCAACCCTGCGAAGAATCCATAGCACTGTAACTTAAGTTAAGCTGTCATGTATATCTGTAACTAATATAACTCACTTCCGTAAAATTAATTGAAATAAAAGCACATAAAACAACAAAAGTATTAAATAAATGTACGTTTATTTAATAAAAGTTAAATATACTCACATGATTCAATTTACGTGCTGTTTCGCCTTCGCTATTCTTCGAACTAATGGCCGTTACAAGTGGAGACAAAAAAAATAAAAATGTCTCCATTCGAATAATAATTTGGCGGGATTTCAATCTGGTCGTCCCTCTTTTCGATTTGCTAAACGTCAAAACCGCCTCAATCCAGTCAATTGTCAAAGTTTAGGTGGTTTTGACGTTTAGCAATTGTTCTCTCACTTCCAGTGAGAGAGGAGTTGGACATCTCATTATCTCTGGTCAGCAGTTTTATATTGCTAATTAAATTATGTGCAAGTACATTGACAAAAACAAATTTTAATATTTTTAGATGGCAGAAAATAAACAGCGCACAGTTTGCTATCCATTTTTCCAATATTCTTAACTTTTTCCCACGCTTTATTCGCATTACAATCATTTATTGCTTTGAATTTCACTTTATTATCTTTTGACGTAGTTAATAATAAACGCATTTTTTCGTTAAATTTATATTTATTTTACAAAAATGCCAAAATTTAACATTAAAACACCCAATACTTTGTACGAATAAAATTTACTATATAGTGGTTAATTAATATATAGAGAAACTATTTTAGTCTTTTTATGGTATGTTAAAAGAACTGACTTTTGACATTTCAATACCCAATAAAAGGATTTAAGCTGTTTAGCTCTCAATCAATAAATGTTTTTAATAAACTTCCATTGAAAATAATACTATGATGCTTGAAATTACAAAATGTTTCATTAAAGGCATTTAAATTTCACAACTTCATTTAATATTCGTTTTTCTACATTTTTTATAAGTGGTCTTGAACAATGCAACAAATCCCTCCGTTTACAATTTTTTTTGGTAAGATTTCAATCTGGCCATCGCTCATTTTCAATTGCTAAACGTCACTTCCAGTGAGGAGTTGGACATCTCTTTATCTCTGGCTTCACTGCAAACATCGGTGAGGTAATGCATTTTTTCTTGATAATCATGTCATCAAATGTCTATTGTCGAGTTCCTTAATGTGAAGCTTACTATAATCGAATATTTGTATTGTACATTGCCAAAAACGTAAATATGTATATTGTTCTTTTCCCCAGATCACGCTCAAGAATGATAGAATATAAGATTACGACACTAGTTTACCGTTAGTTTTTTTCGGTTTAGCTCGTGACAATTCTTACAAAAACAAATACATTGTGCAACAATTTCGTGACGTAACAGTTTTGCGTTGAGAAGAACAAGCATAGAAATGCATACAAATTGTAAACAGAAAAGTAAACACTTTTGGAAATTCCCAAAATAATATTAGTTCATTCGTCTTTGCAGGAAAAATTTCAGTGGAATATTTAGAATATTGTTGCGAGAAAAGATATAAGTAGTTTCAGACACATCCACAATAAATAGAGTAGCATGTGTGGAAATTGTTCAAATGAAGAAAACCAGTGAAAGTGTACTGTTGTATTTATTTAAATTTCTAAGCATAAATATATTAATTTTTTAAAATGAAATGTGCAGTGGCTTGTTGTAATAATTATTATGCAGTTAAAGGATCGAAAACGAGTTTTTTCAGTTTTCCGGCCGATTTAAAAGTTGCCAAAAAATGGGTGTTATTTTGCAAAAGAAATGATATATTTAATACTAAATCCTCTTTAATATGCAGAGATCACTTTAGAGATGAAGATATTATGAACCTCAGGCAATTTGAAATGGGTGAGTCTTTTAATTATTGAGATTAATTATATTCATTAAAATTTTCTGAATATATTCGGTTTTGCGAGTAGACTTAAGCTAAAGCGTGGAATGGTTCCCTCAATACAAGTATCTGCTATACCATCGGCGCGGGAAAACCGCCTTCAACAAAGGGAACAAAAAAAAAACAGTTAAATCTTTATTACAAGATTATAATAAAGACCTTCAGGAACAAAGAAAAAGGGATACCCCTTTGTCTGAACATAATAAGGAAGATAATGGTAGTTGTCATTAATTATTACAAATATTTATGTATTTAATTTAAACTCATTTGTAGAATTTGTATCTCAAGCAGACGAAAAATCTAGTGAAATTACTACTGGTTCAAGCTCAGTTGAAGAAAATAAAGAGAATGTGGCCATCCCAAAGGAGAATGAAGAAGCCTCAACATTCAAAGAAAACACTCTGGATACATCGATGTATTATTTTGAAGAGGTAGAAGAATTACGTAATCAAATGTAAGTAAATCTCTTTCTGGACATTTATTAAAATACTTACATACATACATGATTTTCATTATATTTCCACAGAATAGGGAGCATAGTCTTCAGATGTAAGTAAATCTATGGTTAGTCGTTTATAAACCTTATTTAATTTGTTTTTTATTTTATCTCAGCGAAAAATTGAGTAAGGAGAACATTCGCCTGCGGAAAAAGAATGGAAAACTTTTAAGGAAAATTTAAATGTTGAAGGACAATAATAACCAAAGGGACAACTTTAATATTAACTTATTTAAAAAAAAAATTAAAGGAGAAGACACAAGAGTGTGAAAAATATCGAAAAGAAATTAAAAGTGATATTCACAAGTGGGCAAATTAATAAAATGAAGACAACTTCGAAGGTACATAAGTGGGATGTAAAGGATATTGCCCAACTAAGCAGAGGGTTAATAAAACCTGTTTTTAAAATATTGGCTGCTTCTACTCATATGGATAATATTCAAAAATTATGCATATTGAGTTTCGACGAAATGAAGATGAAGAAAACCTACCGTTACGATAAACCATCGGACTCAACATTAGGGCCGGTTAGCTGTGTCCAAGTAGCAATGCTAAGAGGTACGTTTTGTTATGTGTAATTAAATAATCATGTAGTTATCTGTTATACATATTTTACAACATAGGTTTAATGTCTCGTTGGAAGCAGCCTATGTTTTACGATTTTGATTGTAAAATGACGACGAATATTTTGGAAGAAATATTGAGAGAAACAAAACGATGTGGATACATTGTGATTGGGATGGTCAGCGATTTAGGTAGTCCAAATAGATCACTTTATGTGGAGCTGAAAATTAATGAGGACAAACCAAGGTGAGTAACATTGAATTTGTTGACATGTGCCAATATAACATATTTATACTTATTTTCTTTTCAGTTTTATATTCGAAGAAAGGGAAGTATTCGTTTTTGCAGATGTTCCCCATTTAATAAAACTTCTTCGAAATCATTTTATTGATAGAGGATTTTTATTAAATGGGAAGGAAGTTAAGAGGGATATCATATTGGAGCTCTTATCATGTACATCGGCAGATTTGTCAATTACCCATAAAATTTCAGGCAACTACTTGTGCGTTACAGGGGCTCAAAGGCAAATCGTTGAAATGGCCACAAAACTTTTTTCTCATACTGTGGCACAGGCTATAACGAGAGCAGCAAGCTTGGGAAAGAATTGGGAAGAATGCCATAAACTCTTCAAACTGGTACATTACTGCTTTAAATATAACTAATCTAATTATTCTAATAAAAATATTTTCAGGTTAACGATTGGTTCGACGTCATGAATGTGAGAGTACCACGTTCAGATTCCCGAGAGCGTTGTCATGCCTATGGACTCGCCATTGATATCCAAAGCTCCATTCTTGACAAAATGACGGAAATGATAATAAATTTGAGAGTCATCGGAAAAAATAGTCTACTGCCATTTCAACGAGGTAATTGCCTAACAAAAAAATAAAATATCAAAAATTGATAAACAAAATCATATTTTTAGGAATTATACAAACAAATAATGCTTTGAAGGGTTTATTTGAACATGTTCAGAAGCATTATAATATAAATTGTATTCTCACGTACCGCCTGAATCAGGATGTCCTGGAAAACTTTTTTGGAGTTACTCGAGCTAAGGGTGGCTTGCACGATTACCCTGACCAACAAGAGTTTAAATACCGTCTTAGGTCGTATATACTAGGAAAAAATGAAGGCGTTATATCTAATGCAGCGAATGTGAAAGTTGATGACACGCCAGACTTGGAAATCTCCCAGCCGCCTTTCACTGGTAATTTGAAAATAAAAATTAAAAAAAAAATAGTTATAATAACTGATTATCTTATTATAGGAATAATATTCAAGGCTGTTACTTTTGATTCCGAAGGTGAAGAAATACCAGACGAAATGGCAGAGCTAGGAGTAGAATACGATGGTCTAGAAAATTTGGCTGGATACATATGCCATAAGCTGCGAGACCA
This sequence comes from Bactrocera zonata, assembly GCA_037783105.1. Taxonomy (NCBI): domain Eukaryota; kingdom Metazoa; phylum Arthropoda; class Insecta; order Diptera; family Tephritidae; genus Bactrocera; species Bactrocera zonata. Next base: position 106,814 of record JBAWJQ010004573.1, on the reverse strand, counting down.
AGTAGACGACATTTCTGTAGATCGTGATGCAGATGCATCATATACTTGGGTCAGCCACCTGAGCGAAGGTGGATTAACTAAGCCGTCGGAAGAATTGATGGGAAAAATGGCTTCCTTACAACACATATTTCAAAATATTAATGGCGACGGCTTGTTTATTTCTAAAAAATACTTGCAAACACACATGGAGGAACCGTCAGAAATCGATTGTAGCAATAGAATCAAAAAGTTGTTCTTCCGAGCTAGAATGTTTTTTAAAATAAGAAAGTTGAACAAGGAATTGGAAGAATCAATCCACAAAAAGAAACGCAACCTTAATAAAATAGTTTGTTTTATAGATTAAGTTAATTTATTTTCATATTTATATTAGAATTATTACTAATATAAATATCTGTTTATGTACAATAAAAGAAAGACTGAAATATCATAAACACAATTGATTTAATCATTCACTTTATTTGGAATTAGTTAACGATAGATTAAAAATATGTTACAAATATATCTTCAATATAATTTCACAATTCTTTTATCATAATTTCATACATCTGACACATCTGAACTTATAATATATGTATATATTTATATACAACACAAGAAACGTCTTCTCCATTTGAATCACAACTTAATAGACAATTTTATTATCAATAGGCCGATATATTTCTTTAGAAATGATTCAAATCTTTTCACTCAACAATATTCAATCGCTTCACTAAAACTTTTCATTAAAAACGAAAGAATTAATATTTTTCGAATTTACAAGTGTTTACTTTTCTGTTTACAATTTGCAAGCCATTTGACAGTTTTTCACTCTTGTTCTTCTCAACACGGAACTATGACGTTTCGTAATGGCGGTCGTCGTAATCTTGTATTCTATCATCAGGAATAAAGGGATGTTTAACTTATTCCAGTGTGAGAGCGCCTCAAAATAAGCGTTTTTTATAACATTTTCCATTATGGCCAGACTGAACAAAATAATAATTTTTGGGCATTTATCAACCCAACACCCAACATTTAGTACGAATAAAAACTACTAAATAGTGGTTATTTATTATATGGAGAAACTATTTAAATCTTTTTAAAGTATATTAGAACAATTGAATTTTGACCTTTCAATATTCAATAAAAGGACTTACGCTTGATAGCTCTCATTCATTAAATGTTTTTAATCATTTTCCATTGAAAATAATACTATGATGCTTCAAATTACAAAACGTTTCATCAAATACCTTTAAATTTTACAAATTTATTTAATTTTCATTGTTTTACATATTTTATAAGTGGTCTTGAACGATGCAACAAATCCCTCCTTTTACATATTTTTTTGGTAAGATTTCAATCTGGCCATCGCCCGTTTCCAATTGATAAACGTCAAAACCTCCTGAACTCGATCAACTGTCAAAGTTTAGGTGGTTTTGACGTTTAGCAATTGCTCTCTCACTTCCAGTGAGAGAGGAGTTAAACATCTCTTTATCTCTGCTATCATTCTTGGATCACGCCAGAGATAAAGAGATCCCCAACTCTCCTGTCACTGGAAATGTGAGAGCCGCTCACCTACCGAACTTTGACAGTTGACTGGATTGGGTAGGTCTTAACGTTTTGCAATTGGAATGACTGGAACGACCAGATTGAAATTATACCAAAATATATGTGAAGGGAGGAATTAGTTGAAGATCACTAATAAAAATGTAAAACAATGAAAATCAAAGAAAATGCGAAATTTAAATATATTTCATTAAACGTTTTGCAATTGTATGCATAGTAGTATTAATTTTCAGTTACCAATGATTGAAAACATTTAATAATTGAGAACAGGCTTAATTCACCTTATTAAGTATTGAAACATTTAAAGTCAGTTGTTTTAATATACTATAAAATCTTAAAAAATAATTTAAATAGTTTCGCCATTTATTAAAAGTCCAATATATAATAATTTGCAATCGTATTAAATGTTGGGTGTTTTAATTTAAACGCCCAAAAAATCGTATATTGTTCGATCTGGCCACAATGGAAAATGTTATAAAAAACGCTTATTTTGAGGTGCTCTCACACTGGAATAAGTTGGGCATCCCATTATCCCTGGATCACGCTATAAAGTGGAGCAAATTTCATTTAATGGTTGGTGGATTTTCAGAATATAGTAATCAGAGATAAGGAGATTAATAGCGGGATTCTGTAACCGGTCTCTAGTCTCTATTTGAGACATTTTGAGACAAAGTATCAATTTGATACTAGTTACTATTCACTAAACAGTCTCTAGCGTTAGTCTCAAAATATTGAGACCTGGTAGTTAGCTGGTCACAAAACTAACAAGAACTCTTGATGCCATTTTCAATGTACTGAATAGAGATCATCATAGATATTAATCGATTGTCGTTTTTATACATTTTGTAAGCAATTCAAACACGAAAAGGTTAAAAATAAATAAATTTTACATAAATTTCATAAATATTATGAAACAAAGTCAACATATATTTTTATTTTTATTGATAATTATGTTTTTTGACTATGTTATAGAAAAGTTAATATTTGTTATCGACATATTTATTTTCATTCAAGTGTAAAGACATCTCTGAATAATGAAATGTAATAGATTTTGAGACTGTCACTTACAGAATAGCAAAATCGTCTCAAGTCTCAAAAATTGTCTCTAACTCAAAATCTCAAATTTAGAGACTTGATACTGTCTCACGTTACAGAATCGCACGGTAATTGTTAAACGTCAAAACCTACTGAACTTTGACAGCTAATCGAGTTCAGTAGGTTTTGACGTTTATCAATTGGAAACGGGCGCTGGCCAGATTGAAATCTTACCGAAAAAATATGTAAAAGGAGGGATTTGTTGCATCGTTCAAGACCACTTATAAAATATGTAAAACAATGAAAATTAAATAAATTTGTAAAATTTAAAGGTATTTGATGAAACGTTTTGTAATTTGAAGCATCATAGTATTATTTTCAATGGAAAATGATTAAAAACATTTAATGAATGAGAGCTAACAAGCGTAAGTCCTTTTATTGGATATTGAAAGGTCAAAATTCAATTGTTCTAATATACTTTAAAAAGATTTAAATAGTTTCTCCATATAATAAATAACCACTATTTAGTAGTTTTTATTCGTACTAAATGTTGGGTGTTGGGTTGATAAATGCCCAAAAATTATTATTTTGTTCAGTCTAGCCATAATGGAAAATGTTATAAAAAACGCTTATTTTGAGGCGCTCTCACACTGGAATAAGTTGAACATCCCTTTATTCCTGATAGTAATTAAACAGTGTGAACTGGCACAAAGATTTTATATTTGCAATCAATATATTGTTGTAATTCTTCAACAATATTTCATTATAAATTTGTTCTAATATACTTATTTATAATAAATTTGTATTTATGTAATAGAAGCGGAACAAAATTATGTTTGTTAATAATTTAATATATAGTTATGTACAAAAATATTCGTTTTAAATTAGTGCTCATTTTTATTATCCTTATATAATATTTCGGTTTGATTACAGATCTGTGTGTGCACACCTTCTCCTTTTTCCGCAAGTATTTCTTCTATATTTTTTTTCCCATTAAGATCAGTAAACCAATTAAGGTTATCAGCAATTAAATGGTTATTTGAACAGCCTCCGCATCGAACTATTACAACACCTTTCCGATACGACACATCAGATATTATATTAGAGTTCCTAGTTTGACAAACTTTGCACGTATATATTAAATTAATATTTTTCTTTATATGTCCCAAGGGTTGAACCTTATAGCCCCGGACCAATGAATTCAATGTGTGATTTTTATAACATGGAATCTGTCCATTATGTTTATTCACTAACGAGATACTAGAGAAGGTTCTAGCTAAATATTTATTAAACAAAATAAACTTCCGAAAAAGCGTCATTTTGTATATTTATTACCGATTGGAGATGTCAAAAAAACGATAATACTATTTATTAAATACGACTATCGATAAGTCTCCTTTTAGTTCAACAATAGTCTTTACCACTTTTCTTTCAAAAAATTTCGGATTTCGGGAATAAAATTGATATGGTCAGATAGAAGATGTTTTTCAGATCAAGAATGCAGTTATAGCCGCGGGAAATTTAAAGTTTTTGAGATATTTGAATGTAAAGTGGAAAATTACCACTCGTGGAAGTACGTATTTTTTCTATTTAAACTTATTTTACACTTATATTTTGCACTTTTATAGGGAAAACTTTAGTATACCGTCCCGGGATTTCGGAAATAAAATGAAAGCACAATTCCGATTTCTTTGGCGCCGCGATTTGAAGGTACCGTTGGAAAGAGGAAGTCCTCCTGATTAAAAAACATATAGGATTATAGGGTCCGCAAACGCTTAGTTTAGGAGATATTCGGCCTTAAAGTTCAAAAATTCGCAAAATTGGACCATTTCAAGGGGCTATTTCACCACATTTAACACACTTTTTTCACATTTTTCACTTCAAATTAATTAAATTGCACTATAATCTTTTAAATAAATCAACATTTTACTCTTGTAGCAGGTTTTTTACCTAAAAAATCTTTATTTTAAAAATTACATTTTACACTTGTTTCAACCTCATTTGTTTACTAAAAATTACGACGAAATGGAGCGCTGCCATGTGATGATAAGGCAATTCACTGAAATTCCTCTTTTTCGCAAAAATTCCTCTATTCATGCATATCGATATTTTCCTTTTTAAATTTATTAAGCAAATAAGTAATATTATATACATGTATTAGTAATATTTTATAATAATATTATACATATATACATATGCATAAGTAATATTATAAGTTAAGAAATTTTATATAAATTTCTTTTAAAAAAAATTTTATTTATTAATTTACGGTTCGGGTACAGAACTAAGACTAAAGCTTAAAAATTAGTTTACTTAAAAGCTAAGCTACGTTGCACTGGCCAACTGCTGACTTGATGTTGTCAATTCTCCGAATTGACTTATTTCGGTTGCGCGTGTTGGATTTCCGCTTCGCTTTACTGTGGGAAATATTGTGCAACCAAAGATGCATTTCCGCTATGCTTTGCTGATTACGCATTATTATTATTTAGCAGTTGTTAACATTTGCCATGTTAACACTTCCCCTCTTAAAAGCGATCGTCCCGAGAGCCTATCAAAAATAGGGGAGGTTATTAAAATTGATGTAAGTATTCTGACCATTGGAAAGATCTTTGATCTCCGTAGGATCAATATTCGCTGGAGGCTTGAAGATATGATTATTCTGTTTTGGTGCTTTCTCCAGAATTTTCGAAAAAATATTATACCGAGAATGATAGTTGCAACGGCTCCAAGTGAAAGGGAGCTATTGGATATCGTTGCTGCCTTCAGAAGATTTATTCTTCGTATGTTATCAATATGAAACTCCTTTAAGGCCTGGAGAGAAAGTAATTCAATTCGATTTCTTTCGATTGGTGCTGGTTGCAGGATTGCTGGGATTGCCGGTAGTGGAACCAAATCGTAATTAATGTAAAATTGATGATTTATTTTTAACGTTGAGTTATGAAAATTAATAAATCTTATAATTATTACATTTTTCTTTAATTCCATAGGTATCTTTTGTACCCTTTAATATTTTATCAAATTCGACATTAATTATAATTTTGTTTTGTTTTACAACTGGTCTTATAATCATTTTTTGAAGATTTTCCTTAATAGTTAATGGTATTTTTACCATGTAAAATATTGTCATATTTTGACTAATTACATTTATATTTGATATTTCTAGTGCTTCTTCAGCATTTTTGAAAGGTATTTCGTCATTTTCTAAATTTTCTAATGCAATTTCGATTTCATTTTTATTTAACAATAATGTGTTTAAAATGTCTTTCTTTGCCCACTGTATGGCGTATTTAATGTTAATCAACTCTTCTTTTATTAATCTAATTCTATTTTGTAAGTTTATAATAGTCTCGTTTTCTATATAAGTATCTTTCCTTATGTTATTAAGAAGATTATTTACTATCATGCTAATGTTATTAATTTTTTCGTTAAAAATATTGTTAATTAGTACTTGTTTATTATTGTTATTATTAATTTCATTAAGATTTTTGGTTATTACATCCAGATCCTCGTGATCGGGGCTTCCGGCTATGAATTTCCAAGCCGTTCCTAAACTATTTATGGATCTTTTCTGTCTTCTTTCGACAGGTTTTATTGTATCTAAAATTTGAAGAGATTGGGTTAATTCGTGTTTTAGGATGGGATAAAGGATTGTGTCCTTGGGTATGTCCGAAGAGGTGAATCTGTACATGTCCGTCAGAAATTGTTCGTACTTGTTGAGGTCGATTATGTGTATTAGCCTGAAGTCTCCATTCTGGATTTTTACTAGTCCGTCATTTATCGTAACTATTTGTGCCGCGGAGTAGTCATAAATGTCTATTGATGCGAATACTGGGTAAATAAGGAGCAGTCTGGAAACAAAAATTTTAATTTTGATTTTTTATATTGCGTTTATGAACTACTTTTCCTGATTCTGTCAAGACGGTGGAATTTTTGTCTTCCTTTACTACCTCTTTTTTAAATTTTGGAGTTATTTTGGTTCCTAGTCGTGTGTTTATCCTAACGTAAATTGTTTCTCCAGGGTCATATGTTTTAATTGGATGACGGGCTTTATTATGGTAGGAAAGATCTTTTAGTTGTCTATTTCTTAGTTCCGAGATAATTTCTTCCCTAGCTCTTTCAAATTGGCTTGGGTCTGTGGAGATTCTTCTCCCGAAAAATATCTCTATTGGTTTTTTCTTTGTGGAGGAGTGGACTGAAAAATTGTACTCGTAGACGGAGTTATCGAGGAGTTCGGCGAATGAGGTGAAACTTCGCTCTGCTTTTAGACAGCGCATTATTTCTGTGAGGGTCGAGTGAAATCGCTCTACTTGACCATTTACGGAACTTGTGTAAGGTGGTGTTCAAAAAATTTGTATATTTAGGGTATCTTCCAATAAAAATCGAATAGAAGCTGAATTCAAGGACGTTTCATTGTCTATAACTACCGTTTCTGGTACGCCAAATTGAAACAATAGTTCGCGGAGAGGTTCCTTAACGTGTTCTACGGCTCTGGAGCGGAGGATTTTGGTTTGGGCATACTTTGAGAATTTGTCTATGGCTGTAAGGACGAAATTTCGTTCAGTTATGTAAATATCAATATGCAAGATTTGTCCTGGAAATTGTGGACTAGGGGTTTCTCCTAATTTTGGTTTGGTAGGGTGCCGGTCGTACTTATTTTCCTTGCAAACCGAGCATTGCTGGATAATTCTTTTTATTGTTTTGGTCATGGCGGGAAAATAGTAATTTTCTAGAATTTGAAGTTTGTTTTCACGAGAATTCCTATGTGCTCTTTTATGGGTATTTATGACTATTTCTTCTTGTTGCTGTTCGTCTGTCACATCCTGGACTTGGAGTTGAGAAAACCTGGTTTTATAGTTACTAAAGTGGATCGGGTATATTTCTTGAATTTTACCCATAGTTCTTTCGTCGGTTTTGATGCAATTTATTATGGAGGGGTTTAGGTACCTTTTTAGGAGATTTATTAATATTTCTGAGTTATATTCCGGTTCTTCAATGACGTGTCTATGGTATGTGGGGAATGCTATCTTGAATTGATAGGTGGAGATTGGGCCTGAATTTAAGAAGATTTGGTTTTTGAAAACGTTAATTGGGCATTCTACATGCCAAATTAAGTTATCAGATGAGCTCTCGTCACTATGCTGGGTTACTGACAAGGTGTTAATTGGTTCGGGAGGCGTTCTTGATAGTGCGTCGGTTACCACTTTAGTTGTGCCTGGTTTGTAATGTAGTTCGTGATTGTATTCTTCCAGTGTGGCTTTCCAACGTTTCATTTTGGAATTGCTATTTTTATTGCTGAGGGCCTGTGTAAGGGGTTGGTGGTCTGTATAAATTTTTACTTTGGCTGAACCGTATAGATAATTCCTGAAATTGTTTAGAGCCCAGATGATTGCTAAAAACTCTTTTTCGTTCGTAGCATAGGCTTCTTCTGTTTTGGTTAGTGTTCGGGAGATGAAGGCGATGGGGTGTTTGTCTTGCGAAAGGACTGCACCAATTGCAAAATTTGACGCATCGGTCGTTAGATGGAATTCTTTATTGAAATCAGGATAGGAAAGTATGACGTCGTCAGACATGAGTGAATTTTTAATTTTGTTGAAGGCGTCCTTTGCGTCTTCATCCAATTCGATATTGATTTTGCTGGACTTGTTTTTAGATATACGTCCTTCTTCCCCTCTTAAGAGTATGGTTAGAGGTTTAGCCAGCATGGCGTAATCTTTAATAAAGCGACGATAGTAGCCGGAAAGGCCTAAAAATGAGCGAAGTTGCTTAATATTTGTGGGGTAAGGTATTTTAGCTATTGCTTCTACCTTTGAGGGATTCTTTGTTATTCCTTTTGAGGAAATGATAAATCCTAGAAACTCTACTGAGTCCCTGAAAAAATGGCATTTGTCTATTTGTATTTTCATGTTTGCGTCTTCAAGGGTTTTGAAAATTTGGTTTAAGTGGAGAATGTGCTCTTCTTCAGAGTTGCTGAAAACGACTATATCATCGATATAGACATAGCAAATTTTTCCAATGTGATGACGAAGAATGTCATCTAAGGCTCGCTGGAAAATTGAAGGAGCATTCTTGAGTCCGAATGGCAGTCTTGTGAACTCGTATTTGCCATTATTTATTGAGAAAGCTGTTTTCTCAATATCGGATTCTTTGAGAGGGATTTGATGGAATCCACTCTTTAAATCCAAAACGGAAAAGTATTTGTTTTTTCCAAGCTGGGATAGTACCTCATTAATTTGGGGTATTGGGTAACGGTCTGCTACAGTAATCGAGTTAAGCTTCCTGTAGTCAATAACGATTCGGTATTGCTTATTGCCTTGGGGATCGGGCTTTTTAGCCACAACCCAAACGGGTGAATTATAAGGGAATCTTGATGGTCGAATGATGCCATCGTCTAACATTTTGTTGATTTGTTTTTCGACTTCACCTTTTAATGACATTGGGTAAGGGTAATACCTTGTATAAACAGGAGTGTCCTTGTGCGTTCTGATTTCTCCTATGACTTTAGTGGTATAGGTAAGTTTATCATTTGGTTCCGTAAAGAGATTAGACAAATTTTCGACTAAATTATTAATTTCCTTCTGATGTTTTTGTGACAAGTTATCTTCCTTAGTATCAATTTTGTTAACAGATCTTGAAGCTAGCTGCTTGATTTTAATTTTGGTATTGCCTTCTAACTGCATGAAGTTATTCTTTACGTGGATGACTGCGTCAAGCTCTTTAAGGCTATCATTCCCAATAATACCATGGAATGATGTCAGAGTTGGGAGGAGGTAGAATTTCAGTTTTTTGTCTGAGTTAAATAGGTTTAGAAAGGTATGCTGTTTGATTTCTATGTCTCCTGCTATGGATTTCGCAAAAAAAATGCTTTCGTTATTTATTGGATTGGGCACAATAGAGGATCGTATATAGTTTTTCGTAGATCCTGTATCTACTAAAATTTTCACAATATCTCCACTCTTCAGCCTGCATTCAACATAGGGCAGCGAAGAGTGACTCATTCTAAAAAATGTAGGTCAGTCGTGTCTATGTAGCTATCGTCCTGATCTCTATCATTTCTGTCGCTGTAACATTCGTCATCGTAATGGCTAGAGTTGTCGTTCGTCTGCTCGTCAATTGTCGTGGTAGGATAGTAAGTTTGGGGTTGTTCGGAATCTATATGGAAATTCCTTTGGATTTTATTAGGGGGCACAGGAGCTGGAGGGTTGCCAGGAGGAGGTCTTTTGTTAATAGGGTCATTATTACGTGGCCTATTCATATAATTAATATTCCTAGTTCGCAGTGATGGGTCAATGTCCATTGGTTCTGGACGTGGCTGTGGTTTATTCAAAGGACATGGTGGTGGATTGTAATGCTGTTGTGCATATTGGGGCGCCTGTTGCTGGCGTTGAACTTGATAGTTCATTTGCGGTGGTCTATGTGGAGTGGCTGCGTACAACCTTGGTTGGGGCATGTATGCCAATTCGGGGTAAAACTCATTGTTCATCCTTCTAGGAGGTAGTGGTGGACGAAACTCTTGTGGTTTCCTGCTGATATTGTTATTATTGCTCAAGGCATAATGTGACCTGAAGGTTTGATTTTCTAGTTTGAGACACAAGTGGAGTGCCTGAGGGAGATCTGCTGGTTCCCTCATTCCAAGGAGTCTCGGTAGATCACCTTTGAGTCCGCGAACGAACGTGTCTAAGGCTTTATCCCTATACGTACGGGTTAGAAGGTGCATGGCTTCTGCGCCGACTTCCATGCATCCCAGTTTGTTCAGAATTAGTGAGAGATGAGAATATACCTTTTGGTAAAATTCTTGAATTGTATTGCTACCCTGTACGAGAGAGGTCATTTGGTACTCAAGGGTACCAAGGTCGCGTTTATCCGCGTAATGCAATGTTAGGCAACTGGAGATCGCCCTCCAATCCAGTGGAGTGTTATAGGACTCCAAGGCAATGTCGGCATTGCCCACAATTTTGTTTCTAACGACATTGAGGATGCCATAATATTTTGGGGTACCTCTTAGAGGCTCGTATATCTGGAGGATCCTGTCCACGCTTTTTCTCCAAGATGTAAATTCTCCCGGATTTCCGGAGAACTCCCGAAGACATCGTACCACATCTGGTATTTTATCTAATTCAGAGACATTTCCGGGTAGTCTTGAGTCTATGGTAATGTCCGTGAAATTTGAAAAGTTGGAATTTGGGTTAAGGGCGGCTTGAACCATGTTTCGCCCTTCAGTCCTTAAGACATTGTTCACAATTCCTGTGATTACGGTAGTTAACTCATCCATAGAGAATGAATTAGAAGAGGCAAGAGGCTGACCAGAAGGTGCTGGTGGCCCTTGGGGTGCGTTAAGTATTGGTGGCCGAACGAGGTTGGCAGGATTAACTGGCATGGTTGATATATCTCTATTATTCACTTTTTTATTTTCAAAATTTAATTTATCCCTAGCTTATTTTGTTTTGAGTTAAAACTTTCCTTTCTAAATTTTTCACTTTTAGTTAGCTTATTTTCGATATATTTATTTATTTATTTATTTTTGATATAATATTATCTCGTCTAGTTCAATTAATTTTTTTCTGAATTACGCTCTCTTTCTTAAATTATGTCACTATTCTTAGATTGTGTTCACATTTGCATTAAAGATTTCTTAAACATAGTTTGGTTTACATTAAAGAGTTTCACTTTTTATATTAAAAAAATTTCGCATTAAACAGTTTCACTTTTTATATTATAAAAAAATTTCCTTTACATATATAAAAATGTTAATATAGATTCTTAAGATTAGTTCTTACGCTGGTAACAGGAACATGGTCCTGGGCAGGCGGCTAACGACTCACGTTTCCCGTTTGCAGTTTTGCTACTAGGGGGCCTCTTTTCCCGCACTTCTGTTGTGATGAGTTTTAGCCCCAAGCCTTCGCCGTCTAGGTGATAGGTATTATCCGGATACACCCGCGAAATGTATTTATCGATTTAAGCGACTAGCGAAGGCCCCACGTTGGGCGCCAGTTAAGAAATTTTATATAAATTTCTTTTAAAAAAAATTTTATTTATTAATTTACGGTTCGGGTACAGAACTAAGACTAAAGCTTAAAAATTAGTTTACTTAAAAGCTAAGCTACGTTGCACTGGCCAACTGCTGACTTGATGTTGTCAATTCTCCGAATTGACTTATTTCGGTTGCGCGTGTTGGATTTCCGCTTCGCTTTACTGTGGGAAATATTGTGCAACCAAAGATGCATTTCCGCTATGCTTTGCTGATTACGCATTATTATTATTTAGCAGTTGTTAACATTTGCCATGTTAACATATATAATAATATTACGTAATAAAGTGTACAGTACATGAGTACAGTACGAAAACTCAAATTTTGTTTCAATATGAGTCCACTTCATACCCAAAACTCATATTTTAAATATAATAATATATATATTGTCGCCTAAAATACAAACCAATGTATCATCAAAAATAAATGGAAATCGCTGAAGGATATAATAACAAAAATTTATCCATTTTATAACGAAAACTTAAATTTTATTTCAATATTGGATATAAAGTGGTTATATTTTTTGGTTATTATGCAGTCATATTGAAACAAAATTTGAGTTTTGGATATAAAGTAGTTATATTTTTTGGTTATTATGTACTCAAACTCATATTTTAAATATAATAATATATATATTGTCAACTAAAATACAAACCAATGTATCATCAAAAATAAATGGAAATCGCTGACAGATATAATAACCAAAATTTACCATTTTATAACGAAAACTTAAATTTTGAGTGCATTATAACCATAAATTATAATCACTTTATACCAAAAAGTCAATATATTTTTTTATTTTCAACGCAGAAAGGAGTACTATGCGAAAGTACTTCAGTCACCCCGGGTATTCGCTCGGCCAGGGTTATTTTTTTAAAGCGCGGCCGAAGGCCGCCAACGCAGAAAGGAGTACTATGCGAAAGTACTTCAGTCACCCCGGGTATTCGCTCGGCCAGGGTTATTTTTTTTAAAGCGCGGCCGAAGGCCGCTAACGCAGAAAGGAGTACTATGCGAAAGTACTTCAGTCACCCCGGGTATTCGCTCGGCCAGGGTTATTTTTTTAAAGCGCGGCCGATGGCCGCCAACGCAAAAAGGAGTACTATGCGAAAGTACTTCAGTCACCCCGGGTATTCGCTCGGCCAGGGTTATTTTTTTAAAGCGCGGCCGAAGGCCGCCAACGCAGAAAGGAGTACTATGCGAAAGTACTTCAGTCACCCCGGGTATTATGTATATAAAAATGTTATATTACGATCATAAACATATATGTATATTATAATGTTATCACACGATTTTACTTATCTGTGTTTATTAAATATAAATCACATATTCATATGTATATGCATGTATATGGAAAAGTGTTCACATATTCAATTTTAGCTTGAAAAATCTTCTTTATAGTTTGTTTATAGTTAATAAAGAAAAAAGAATCACTCGAAAGTAGAAACAAAGAAAACGCTGTGAAACGCTGAAAAATCCTTCACTTTTGCTTTTTAAGGTGTAGCAATGCTGGTTTTCCTTGTAAATATAAGCACTCTAAACTTTTCAGCCATAAATTTGACAAGTGATTTTTAAATTACTAAATTTAGTTGAAAAATTGCAAAATAATTGTGAAATGTAAGCTTATTTCAAAGCTTAGAGTGTATATTTAAATATACAGTGTAAAGAACGTGAAAAAATTTAGTGAAACATGGAGAAATAACATGTTTTCTTAGTGCAAATTTTTGAATTTTTAAAGGTGAATATTTCAAAAAATATTAGTTATTTTTATGTTATTTTTGGATATTCCTCCTCTGGAGAAGCTCCCCTATCCGTACATACCCCATTTATTCGGAAATTCGGTTTTTTTACCCCTCCGCCAAAGTAATCGGAATCGTGCCATGTACTTGCACATATGTATATACGTATAATTGGATTAATCCTTTTTATATTTTTGTGTGTGTTATTTTTTTGTTTTATAATTCCTTCCTTATTTAGGTATCACTATCACTGCACGGCTTGGTCACTTCCACTATATGTATGTTATTGTATTTTATTGTCTTTTAGTGTATTTTATTATTTTAGTTGTTGTTTTTTCTTTTTTATGTTTAATTTTTTTTTTACACTTCACTTTCACGAAGGGCCGAAAATGAACGAATTGACAGGCAATTAGAACGAAATTAGTTGGTAAACGAAAACGAAAGAAATTAAATGTATACTAAGTTCACGCAGTTAGTCCCTGCTCGGGCGCCATGAAAAAATTCTCAAGCGTTTTTGAGAAGCGTTTTTGAGAAACGATAATGAAACTTGGGAATGCGCGAATAAAGTTAATAAGCCTAATTGCCTGTCACGATAGTTAATTGCGATAAAAAATGAAGACGCGTGCGCACGGTTCGATGGTTCAATTACAATTGAATTCTTTATTTCACTTAATCTAATTGCTAAGCCTAAATCTTAAAACTAACGGCTTAAACTAGTGGTAATATAAATATGTATTAAAAAGGAGTAAGTCTAATTATCTTCAACTTTTCGTTCAATATTGTAATAGATTATGGTAAGTATTAAGGTAAGTAGTAGATTAATATTATGAATGCATTATTAAGGTAAGTATAATAGATTTTCTTAATTTAATTTTTAATTTCAATATTTTACAATTCATTTATTGTTTTCATTTAAGGTATAAATTTGTAGATAGGTCGCTTGACGCAACAGAGTTCTTGGAAACTCAAGATATAGAACTTCAAGACAAACTTATAACATCAAAGAATGATATAAGTAGCTTACATGACAGACCTGTATAAATTGTTCAACGACATGAATCTCAAACTGCAAGGCGATAAACTAAATTTAATTAAAACAAAAAACGTCGTTGCTGCTTTCGCAGCCAAACTGCTTCTACACAAAAAGAATCTGGGCAGACGTGAGTTTCACAATTTTCCAAATTTATCAGTATCATGCAGTAACGACGAATTGTTTGCCTACTGCCAACATTTGGAAAACCTCCACATTGACTGCACCGAACGATACCAGGATATTTTCAACTTGGAAATACCAGACTGGGTATTGGATCCGTTTTCAAATGTCACCTCAGCTGGAAGAAGAACTTATAGAATTGACAACAAACGAGGAAATAAAAATCAAAGGTTTTGGGTACAAAAACCGATCTCGCAATTGTATCCTGGATTGTGGTCAATCGTTCAACGATTCTTGATAGCATTCCCATCGTCATATTTGTGTGAACATGGATTTAGTGTTGTGACAACACTGCTTACTAAAAATAGAAATCGGTTGCTTGTTACTGAACGTGGCGACTTGCGACTGTTCTTGAGTAAATTGGAACCTGATGTTAACAAACTTATTAAACAGCATCAGATTCATCCTTCACAATAGTTTTTTTATATGGATCGATTATTTTAGTTTTATTTTTAATAAAAAATTCTCTGTTTTAATACTATAAAGTTGTGTTTCAATAATCATTCTTATTGGCAGGTGGAGCCCGTAAGAGTTAACTTGAGACCTAAGAGCCGTTGTATGTTACCTACTGCGCTCAGGTTTCAAGTTGCTGGTTACAGTAAAAGTTTCGTTAAGAATTCTCCGTTAATATACCTATATAGGTCACAATAATTAATTTGAAGTTATAGTGGTTTTTAAATAGGTGAAAAAACTATTGAAGCAGCAGAGAGATTCGAAAATACCAAAGCGTCAGGCCTAGATGGTATACCGAATAAGGCCCTGAAACTCGTTATTAAATATAAACCCACCCCATTTACGGAAGTCTATACGCAATGCCGGGCGGGAGTATTCCCTTAGATTTGGAAAAAGCAGCGGCTAGTGCTTATAAAAAAGCCAAATAAACTAGCAGGAGAGTCAGGCTCCTACCGACCATTATGTATGTTGTATGTTGGACACAATGGGGAAAATACCGGAGCGTATAATCTGTGTGCGGCTAGAGTAATATCTAAAAATACAGCCACCGGGCTTAGCCGAAAACCAATATGGTTTTCGAAGGCACTGGTCGACAATAGACGCCATAAAAAAGCTAACAGAGGTCGCATGCAAGGTAATTGAAGGAACCAGATGGTTATATGGCACCAAAGAATACTGCGCGGTTGTGACGTTCGACGTAAAAAATGCCTTCAATTCGGCCTATTGGCCGCATATCATGGAAGCCCTGAAACAAAAGAAGACACCGCTCTATGTATTGAAGATCATATCTAGCTACCTCTCCGACAGATTACTGCTATATGACACAGAAGAAGGTCCTAAAAACTACATTATAACAGGTGGTGTACCACAAGGCTCAGTACTAGGGCCACTACTGTGGAATGTTTTGTACGACGGTGTGCTACGTCACCCATTGGCCAAAGAAATACAAATAATCGGGTACGATGTTGATATAACAAAAACGGAAGTGGCGTGTGTCATACGAAGCGGCTGGAATTATTTCAGGTATCTTGCCTCCAGATATTATGGCGATGGAGCTAAAAAGAGTTTATGACAAAGCGAAAAACCGTGGCAGACGACTAAATAAACAAGAGAAGCAGCAAGAAAGACAAACCAGCCTTAATGAGTGGCAGAAACGATGGGACGAAACAACAAAAGGTAGATAGACACACACGTTGATCAGAAACGTGCAGGTGTGGGTAGAGAGAAATCACGGAGAAGCTGACTATTACTTGACGCAGTTCCTGACTGGGCACGGCTGCTTCAGAGAATATTTACACAAATATGGACATGACGATGGGTTTAACTGCCCTGTTTGAGGAAACGAGAATGAGAACGCGTGGCCCATTTTCTTTCTGTGCCCCCATGTAAAGATGAAAGAGAGGAGCTAGAGCAACTTCTTTCAGAGCGGCTAACCCCTGAAAATATTGTACCATAAATGTTACGTTCCCAGCAGGTGTGTAAGTTTGTTAGAGAATGGAGCGCGACAGCCCTAATAGAGCTTAGAAGGAAGCAATGGCAAAGAAAGAGCGAAAGACGGGTGATCAACTTGGAGCTGGAAAATTCGTAGAACGAGAGGCAACCGGCTAAAGCTATCCTTGCGCAGAAATGCCTAGCGGTGGTCCCGAAAGGAAAATAAATAGCTTGAGGAGACGGAGTTAGGGTTTACTACGTAGGCGTCCTACTCCGCACTTGGTAACAATGGCGGCACATGCTCGAGTAGGATGAATCGTGCATGCCGTCCGAAACAGGATGGTATCTTTCGGAGATATGTATGTCAAAAACTGGATGGCATGTTAAAAACATGCATAGGCTCCTATGCATCCTACGCTTTTTACCCCGAACTAACATATTCATACGCGCCATACGAAATTTCGACCAACCTATACTCCGTTGTCAAATCAAATCAAAATAATCAGGAATTCATACCGAGGTTTAATATCTACATAATAGGCTTAATGTCTTCCAGGACAAGCGCTTTCCACACAACTGACTCACCCTCCAAATAAAATATAATGCAATTCCTTTACAAACCAGTAGAATTAGACCCGAACGGAAAATATGACCTCGTTTCCCACCATAACAATTACGATACTGTAAAACCAGATGAGCATGATAATATTAATTTTTACACCCTTGCAACCTGTTGGTGCAGAGTATTTTAGTTTTGTTCACGTACCGGTTGAACATATCAGCTAAAACTAATCGAGATAGATAATGGTATATATATATAAATATATACTATATATATATATTAGCTATATATATATATAAACTTATATATAAATGATCATGATGCCGAGAAAAGTTGAAATCCGGTTGATTGTCTGTCTGTCCGTCTGTGCAAGCTTTAACTTAAGTAAAATTTGAGTAAATTTGGTATGCGAGAGAGGGCTTAATGGCAAGCGGAGTAAAAATTGGACGATGAGCGAAAGTTGGCACCGCCCACTATTTAGTGAAATCCCATATCACGATTCGACCAACCGATTTCGACAAAATGTATTACGTGGCATTCTTCTTATATTCATATGGCACAATCAGCTTACAAAAACTCCTACTTCCCATATAGCACAATTTTAAATTCCACTTCATTCTTTCACCTTGCAGTACACAAATTAAGAAGCAATTAATACAGTCAGCGGTGGGCAAATTTTCAGCAAAGTGCGAACGAGAGCTAGATGAGGGGAATATCAGTTGTAGGAGGGAAGTTCATAAAAAGTTGCAAAAAAAGCAATTACATTCCTCCGAAACTTGATGTTCATCGCAGAATCATAGATAAAATGATACGAAACTCTCGTATTGCCTCTCATTATTCTCTCAAACACGTTCCCTGATTAGGTTGGTAGCGATGGAGATCAGGGAATCTCGAATAGCTGATGTCAGGAAAGGCGGAATGCCAGAAATAAACTGATATAATTAGCTGACAAAATATTATTAGTACTAGCATACAAATTATGATATTTTTTATGAATTGTTTTGGTTTATAAAATACCCAATCCAATATTTTTCAGCAGTGGCATCATTGGCAAATGTTATAAAAAATGTGAGTTTTGACAGTTCTCTCTCGAATCAAAGAGTTGCGTATCAATTTATCTATGGCAGAATGGTTGCGGCAATACTGACATTGTACACAAATTAATGAGCGGAAATTTACTTCATATCGGAATTGTACAGTTGTGTGAACAAAAAGAGGTAAAAATATTTTGCAGGTTTTAAAGTTTCGCATTAATATTTGTTGTTATTTACCACTGTATAGTGGGAAATTCTAATCACTGTTGGGAAAAAATTATATAAGTTATACTTGTATCTAAAAACAATTTTATTTAATAAGAAAACAGTACATTTTAAAACTTAACAACGCCATATTGTCCTTCCTATTTTGTTCACACCACTATATGTATGACAAAGCAGTTAATGGTGGTGATTCCAGTTGTAAAAATTAATTTTAGTTACAACTGGGAAAACTTGCCTCAAGTTGTGGGCTTTTATACGTACATATTCAAGGGAGTTTTATATTTCTACATATAAAAAAAGGAAAATAAACTTGTAACCATAATATTTTTCTGCCAGCCACGGCTTCTCAAATATTTCAATACAACTACACATTTTTTTCCTATTCACTATCACCAACGCACATGTTTGGGTTATTTTTTTGTTTACTAGATACGGCTACGCTGGCTTGGTCATGTTCGAAATGGTCAATGGACGAAAACACTCCAGCTCTGAAAGTATTCGACGCTGTACCCGTCGGGGGAAGAAGAAGAAGAGGAAGGACTCCACTACATTGGAAGGACCAGGTGGAGAAGGATCTGGCTACGCTTGGAATATTCAATTGGCGCCACGTAGCGAAAAGAAGAAACGCCTGGCGCGCTGTTGTTAACTCGGCTGTAACCGCGTAAGCGGTGTCTACGCCAATAAAGAAGAAGAAGAACGTCTAAATAAACAATTTTAATTTATCAAAAATCCTAAAAATAAAGAAATGTGTGGTCGGAATATAAATATTATTTTAAAGTTATAGTATAGTATAAATTATTTTAAGTTATAGTATAAATTATTTTAAGTTATAGAATATGAATAGAATGTATTGAATACATTTCTCTAGAATATGTGATGTTTTTTATGAATTGTTTTGTTTTATTAATAATAAATAGTTAAATTGTTACATTATATGTACTTATTATCTATTTTTATGAACTGTTTTTGTTTCTCATGTATATATTTTGTTTCTCAAGTATATATATATATATACATATATATTAGTGTGAAAATTGCAAAATACCCAATAGTTATTTATAAAATACCCAATCTAATATTATTCAGCAACGGGTATCATTGGAAAATGTTATAAAAGTGTGAGTTTTGACAGCTCTCTCTCGAATTAAAGAGTTTCGTATCAATTAATCTATGCGGTTGATACAGCTATCATTTCTGCACTCATATTACAC
Organism: Bactrocera zonata; assembly: GCA_037783105.1. Taxonomy (NCBI): domain Eukaryota; kingdom Metazoa; phylum Arthropoda; class Insecta; order Diptera; family Tephritidae; genus Bactrocera; species Bactrocera zonata. The sequence goes on along the minus strand of JBAWJQ010004573.1, from coordinate 87,347 downwards.
CACTTTGTGGTTAGTGACGCCACCATATTGCTTGCGTGCACTGCAAGGATAATGGGATGCCCAACTTATTCCAGTACGAGAGCGCCTCAAAATAAGCGTTTTTATAACATTTTCCATTATGGCCAGATCGAATAAAATAAGAGTTTTTGGGCATTTAAATTAAAACACTCAACATTTTTTACGATTGCAAAGTATTATATATTTTAATATATATCGAAACTTCTTAAATTCTTTTTTATGATTTTATGGTATATTAAAACAACTGACTTTTGATCTTTCAATACTTAATAAGGTGAATTAAGTCTGTTAGTTCTCAACTAATAAATGCTTTTAATAATTTGTAATTGAAAATAAATTCTAATATGCATCAAATTGCAATACGTTTCATGAAATATGTTTAAATTTCGCAATTTTTTGCACAATGAGTGTCTTGCGGTTCACCAGAGATAAAGAGGTGCCCAATTCTCCTGTCACTGAAAATGAGAGAACCGCGCACCTACCGAACTTTGACAGTTGACTGGATTGGGTATATATGTGAACGAAGGGATTTGTTGCCGCCGTTCAAGATCGCTAATAAAAAATGTAAAACAATAAAACCTGAGAGTAGAATAATGTAAGGAAGGTACACAGTTCAAAAGTGAAAGGAAGAAAAAATATATGTTCTTATTCTATGCTGGAAGAAATAAAAAAGTGAAGCAAAGGTGACAAGAAAAATTTAAACCGATATATATAATTGAATATAGCAAATATAAATCATACATATGTATATCCGTCCAAATGAAATCCTACAATACCTCTTTTCACCGTACCTTGAAATGGTGTAGGAAACTTTCTATTGAACTATTAACAGGAACGGCCTTAGTGAAACTAACAATCATAGAATCAATTTGGAAAAAGGAAGAATTGGTGGTGTCAGGAACAGAAAATCATACATTAGAAGATCTTGGTGGACAAAATCGCCGTCGTTGTGTGGTACGTTATGCTTTAAAATGATACACGAAGAATCGGACAGAGAACAGGCTTCAAGAAAAGCACCATAAACTACACTGAAATTGAAATTGTATGACAAATACTATTGTCTCCTATGTTTCTTTGACTGCTAAAAAAAGAAAACTAAAAATCCAATCAACTGATGTAAAAATACAAATGTACTTGAAGAGAAATAAGTAAATTAATTTTCTTTTTTTTTTAATGAATTGTTGTCAAAATATGTATGTAGTAGGCATATATATGAATTTGAACTATAATGCATTTATTCGTTATTATTTGTTCTATGAATAAAAAGTGTTTGTAAACTTTCATTAGTATGTGGTACCACATATTTTCGGTAAGGAGCCTGATCTTTGTATGACGGAAAAATATGTGCGAAGGGCCCCAATCATGATTGGAAATGATATTGTAAACTAAGAAACAAATAATTATATAAAATATGAGGGCACGATTACGATTACGATTCTTTTGGTGCCGCTATTTGAGGGTAATGTCTTTCCGTCATTTAACTATTATTTATAACATAAGGTCTAGTTCGTCGGCTATCTCATTTCCAACTACCCCTTTTTACCCTGGCACCCAGATTAGGTGCACCCGGTTGCACAAAGATAGGTGGTTCAGCCTTTCTATGCATTCCTTTACTCAAAAGCGCTAAAAATATGCTGAGATCGCTTTTAGTGCCGCTTAACTGTCGCTAAGAATGGCGATTCACTGGTTGCGATAGTTGCGGTGGAGGTTGACTTCTACGCACTGGCTTATAGTAAAAACTTCTGCCTGAAACATACTTGGAAAACCCCCATTGGTATGAATAGCTTGGTACGCGGTCCCGCAATGCCTGCTCCAATGCCTTCGGGTGTTTTTTGAGCCGTCAGTGTACCACTGGATAGTACTGTCTCTCAGCATTATGTTAAGCGTGGAGTCATTCCACTCCGTCTTATTGCCTAGAGTAGCTCTAAAGTACTTTGTGAAATTAATCCCCTTTGTAACGCCGTCCCTTGGGAGAAGGGCTAGTGGTGTGCTTTCCGCTAGTGCCTTCATCTATTGAGACGACATTAGCTTACCTTTGTCGAAACCCTAAGCTGACATTAGTAGCATGGTATGTTTCGCTACCTGTTTTATCACCAGATGCAGCGGCGTGAGCTCCAGTTTAACTTCAAGCACCGCAGTTGGGGATTTGCGCATTGCCCCTGAAGCACAGACACAGGTAAGACTACTCCACCGTCAGGATGAGTCTAATGTGAGACCAAGGAATTTGACCTCTTTCGACATCTCCACCTCCCTGCCTCCAATTGTTAGGGACCTCAAGTCCGGAAGAGATCTTCGCTTAGTAAAAGGGATCACGATAGTGTTTGCTGGGTTGATTCTTAGCCATACCCTGCTACACCATCCCTTTGTTAGACTTAGGCACAAGACTTAAGCCCCTTTGAACAATGTTACAGAAAGTTTTCTCGTGCCATTGTGACAATGTTGTCCGTGTACCCCCGACAACGAATTCCATTGCAAGTGAGCAGCTTCAGGAGCTCATCTGTTACCAGGCTCCATAGCAAGGGGATAGTACTTCACCCTGTGGGCAGCCCCTTGTAGTGCCAAGACGATTCTCGCTTTCTCCCACAGTTGTGTCCGCTACCCTAGTACGCAGTAAGGCTTCTATCTATCTGAATACTGGAACCATTACGTTTCTTTTCTATAGGGGTTTCATCACGCTAGCGTGAGACGCATAATAAAAAAATCACAAAATCGCCATTATTCAGCGAATCTTGCAGATCAGATGTAAGTTGGTACTGTCTGGCATGTACAGGTGCGATTTTCAGCGCTTCCGATCTTACGTGGTTGTCTATCATCTTTTCTACATCCCTTTTAGCATGAAGGATGTGAGACTAATAGACCGGAATGATTTGGCCAACAAGTAGTCTCTCCTACCTACCTTGGAAATGAAGATTATCTTCGCAATTCTCCATGGCTCTGCGATATACGACATGCTATCTCTCATTAGCCTCAACAGATGTGGCAAGAGAACTTGCATACCTTGCTGCAAGAGAGCTGGAAAGATGCCATTCGCTCCTGGTGACTTATAGTTCGAGAAGGAGGCCAGTACCTACCTGATTGAGTCTGCAGTGAACAGATTCCTTGCAGTCAGCCAGTACAGGCGATTTGGCCTACTTGCGACCGATGGGGGAGTTTGGTCAGTCTGAACCGCCTCCGGGAAATGCGCTTGTAGGAGTGTCTCTGCTCTCTCTCCGCACTAGTCGTATAGGTCCCGTCCTGTTGTCCTATACAACAAGACAGGAAGGAGCTTACCGTAGGCGTTGCCTTGGGCGTCCATGGCTGCATCACCACCTTGCTGAACCGTAAGTTTAGCCAGAAGCCCTTCTGCCGAATAAACTTATACGACTAAAGGATGATGTTGAGATTCCACCCTGCCTTCTCAACTCTGCTCACTACCACCTTCCACGCCGAGGTAGTTAAGAACTCGTTTTGTCATAGGTTTATCTGCACTCCGGGGAAAGAATCCTGTCATATTGTGCAGTGGTGGTATATCTTCACCTTTCTTCACACACAGAACCGCCGCGCCAGAGCCCCTTGACGCGGTAAGGCCACTGTTACTTCCCAAGGCGGCCCGGTGTTCGGAAGGCTCCGTTCGAATACAGCCGAATTAACCTTCTGGCTGCAATTGTGAATTACAACCTTGACTTGCTAAAATATGCAATGGATTTGTCCTAATAATAATATAAGATCTTTTCTAATTGTCTGGTTAACACCCATCAGTAAATTAAGTTCTGGCTAAAAAAGGTTATTTACCGAAAGAAGAAGTATCGGTTAAGTTAAGCAGAACATAATTGACAGATCGCTGATAACCAGACATTGAGCAAACAGCTCTAAATAATTAATAATAAATAAAATGAAAATGAAGTAACAATTAAGATTTAATTAACAACATATGTTTTAATATTATATAAATTACTTAAGGCAGTTTTCACAGACGTTGGTTAACCAGAACTTTATCGACAAAATGTTGAAAAATGGTTTTCTCAAAATCTGGTTAACAACCATCTGTCAGCAAAGCTCTGGTACACTGTACCGAAAGAAAGAGCCTTGGTTAGTTTCTAACCTGAACATGATGACAGGTGTCAGCTGTAAATTCTAGAAACATAGGCGGAGTTCAGATGGATACTTTTTGTCACTCATAATCTATATATATTATGCACATTTGCATTCATATATGCATAGTACATACAAAAAATGGATAATAAAATTTAAATTTCCAATAATAAAAGGGAATGCCGAATTGCAAAGCAGCTAGCTGTTGCAGAAAAAAACAAAGCGTACCACTTTCAAGAAAAAGGATATACTGATATATTTTCGTTGAACGATTATGGTTTCTGTATTTGGGCTATAATTTTTCTTTTTACTTTAGTTTTGAAGTGTTAGTTAATATGAGAGTGAAAAACTTAAGTGTAAGGGGAAACTTAACTACATCAACTCACGATTTCAACCACCAGAAACTTATAGTTTTCAAGATATTTACGTTTACAGATGAAAATTTTAACTATTTAAAGCGCGTACTTTTTTGGTTTAAAATGTATTTTACATTTATATTGTTCGATTTACTGTTGTTGTAATGGACGGATAGAAATAAAGAAAACAAATTATATCCTAATAACAGGAAATAAATAAAATATTATTAATTTTGTGCGTGAACTCCTTTCTGCGTTGGCGGTCTTCGTCTGCGCTTCAAAAACTAACCCCCCCGTCAGACCGACAACGAGATGTACTCAGTTTTTTATTTTGCGTAGAACTCTTTTTGCATTGGCGGCCTCCCGCTGCGTTCCTAAGAGAAGAGGAATACTAAACGATTATTTATTGTTCGTCATTTATTATGGTTCCTGTATTTGGAGGATGGAGTCATGTGTAGAAGTTCTCTGATCGCCATTCACTTGGGAGTGGCCAGAAACGATTCTTTTACATATGACTCTAGCAGCTCACGACTTCCGGTCTTTGACCAAGTATCCTCTGGGTAGCCTAAGAACATCCGTTTGAAGGCGAGCTAAAGTGAGAAGGCGAAACACCACCTGCATAGGGTTGTGCGCTGGGTTTGGGACCCGCCACGTAAAAAAACGCTCCCAATGAAAAGAAAAAAACAGCCTCGGATGAGAGACCCCCCTTTTGATGACGACCATGGCAAACGAAATAAGGACTATGATTTGAGGGCGTGCACCTGGAATGTCCGGTCCCTCAATTGGGAAGGTGCCGCTGCCCAGCTGGTAGATGTCCTCGTAAAGATAAAGGCTGACATCACCGCCGTCCAAGAAATGCAATGGACGGGACAAGGACAGAGCCGAGTAGGTCCTTGTGACATTTACTACAGTGGCCATATAAAGAAGCGCAAGTTTGGTGTTGGATTCGTGGTGGGTGAGAGACTCCGTCGCCGAGTACTTTCATTCACTCCGGAGAATGAACGTCTAGCCACAATCCGCATCAAAGCGAGGTTCTTCAACATATCGCTGATTTGCGCCCACGCCCCGACGGAAGAGAAGGACGATGTGACCAAAGATGCCTTTTATGAGTGCTTGGAGTGCACTTATGAGAGATGCCCCCGCCACGATGTCAAAATCATGCTTGGCGACTTCAATGCCAGGGTGGGCAAAGAAGGTATCTTTGGCACTACGGTCGGTAAATTCAGCCTCCACGAGGAAACATCCAAAATGGGTTGAGGCTGATCGACTTCGCCGGGGCCCGAAATATGGTTATCTGTAGTACTAGATTCCAGCATAAGAAGATACATCAAGCTACCTGGCTGTCTCCGGATCGAAAAACCACCAACCAGATCGATCATGTTGTGATAGACGGAAGACACGTCTCCAGTTTTATAGATGTGTATGCGCTCCGAGGTCCTAACATCGACTCGGACCACTATATTGTTACAGTCAAAATTCGCTCCCGACCCTGTGCAGCAAAAAACGCACGCCAACAAACACAAGGAAGGTTCGACGTCGAGAAGCTGCAATCACAACAGACAGCCGAACGATTTTCTACCCGGCTTGCACTCCTGCTCTCTGAGAGCACTCGTCAACAACTCGGTATAAGGCAACTGAGGGACGGCATTTCAAACTCCTTACGTACAGCTGCAACCGAAACCATTGTTTTTCGGAAAGTGCAAAGGAACAGCTGGTACGACGAGGAGTGCCGTGTCGCAGCGGAGAGAAAACAGGCTGCCTACCTCGCAACGTTACGATCGACCACAACACGTGCGGGATGGGATAGATACCGAGAGTTGAAAAGGGAAGCGAGACGCATTTGTAGACAGAAAAAGAAAGAGGCCGAAATGCGTGAGTACGAAGAGCTTGATAAGCTGGCCGACAGGGGTAATGCTCGAAAATTCTACGAAAAGATGCGGCGGCTTACAGAAGGTTTCAAGACCGGAGCATACTCTTGTAGAACCCCCCAAGGTGATCTAGCCACCGATGCCCAGAGCATACTTAAATTATGGAGGGAACACTTCTCCAGCCTCCTGAATGGCAGTGAACACATAACACCAGGTGAAAATGAACCCGATACCCCAATCGATGACGATGGAGCAGATGTTCCATTGCCCGACCATGAAGAAGTTCGAATAGCAATTGCCCGCCTGAAAAACAACAAAGCGGCGGGGGCCGACGGATTGCCGGCCGAGCTATTCAAACACGGCGGCGAAGAGCTGATAAGGTGCATGCATCAGCTTCTTTGTAAAATATGGTCAGATGAAAGTATGCCCAACGATTGGAATTTAAGTGTGCTATGCCCAATCCATAAAAAAGGAGACCCCACAATCTGCGCCAACTACCGTGGGATTAGCCTCCTTAACATCACATATAAGGTTCTGTAGAGCGTATTGTGTGAAAGATTAAAGCCCACCGTCAACAAACTGATTGGACCTTATCAGTGTGGCTTTAGACCTGGTAAATCAACAACCGACCAGATATTCACCATGCGCCAAATCTTGGAAAAGACCCGTGAAAGAAGAATCGACACACACCACCTCTTCGTCCATTTCAAAGCTGCTTTCGACAGCACGAAAAGGAGCTGCCTTTATGCCGCGATGTCTGAATTTGGTATCCCCTCAAAACTAATACGGCTGTGTAAACTGACGTTGAGCAGCACCAAAAGCTCCGTCAGAATCGGGAAGGACCTTTTCGAGCCATTCGATACCAAACGAGGTTTCAGACAAGGCGACTCCCTATCGTGTGACCTTTTCAATCTGCTGCTGGAGAAAATTATTCGAGCTGCAGAACTTAATCGAGCAGGTACAATCTTTTATAAGAGTGTACAGCTGCTGGCGTATGCCGATGATATTGATATCATCGGCCTCAACACCCGCACCGTTAGTTCTGCTTTCTCCAGACTGAACAAGGAAGCAACGCAAATGGGTCTGGCAGTGAACGAGGGCAAGACGAAATATCTCCTGTCATCAAACAAACAGTCGTCGCACTCGCGACTTGGCTCCCAGGTCACTGTTGACAGTCATAACTTTGAAGTTGTAGATAATTTCGTCTATTTAGGAACCAGTATTAACACCACCAACAATGTCAGCCTGGAAATCCAACGCAGGATTACTCTTGCCAACAGGTGCTACTTCGGACTGAGTAGGCAATTGAAAAGTAAAGTCCTCTCTCGACAAACAAAAACCAAACTCTATAAGTCGCTCGTTATTCCCGTCCTGCTATATGGTGCAGAGGCTTGGACGATGACAACAACCGATGAGTCGACGTTGCGAGTTTTCGAGAGAAAAGTTCTGCGAAAGATTTATGGTCCTTTGCGCGTTGGCCACAGCGAATATCGCATTCGATGAAACGATGAGCTGTACGAGATATACGACGACATTGACATAGTTCAGCGAATTAAAAGACAGCGGCTACGCTGGCTAGGTCATGTTGTCCGGATGGATGAAAACGCTCCATCTCTGAAAGTATTCGACGCAGTACCCGCCGGGGGAAGCAGAGGAAGAGGAAGACCTCCACTCCGTTGGAAGGACCAAGTGGAGAGGGACCTGGCTTCGCTTGGAATATCTAATTGGCGCCACGTAGCGAAGAGAAGAAACGACTGGCGCGCTGTTGTTGACTCGGCTATAATCGCATAAGCGGTGTCTACGCCAGTAAAGAAGAAGATTTGGGGTATAATCTTTATTTTTGTTCATGCAAAATTAGTATAGTAACACTGATCATTTGTCAGTTTGAAATCGTTTTGTGAATATATGTAATTGAACAATAAGTTAAATATTGAAATAAAGCTGATTTTACAACCAATATTATTCGAAATGAATGTGTACAAAAGAATCAAAGAACTGTATAACTGTATAAAAGTGAACAATATAAATGTGAATATATAAATAGAAAAAATACAAACTTATAGTTTAAAATTTTAGCTTTAAACGAAAGTATCTCGAAATCTACACGTTTCCGGCAGCTATAATTACATATATATTCATAATCTGACATCGTGAGATGGTGAATCTTCTCTATCTGCCCATACCTGGTTTATTCCCGAAATTTTGGAGCGGTATTTTAAAGTACAAATAAAAATTGTAACGTAAAACCAACTATTTTCTATGAAATTTTTAGCCCCATTCTCATGTCTTCACAAAAAACACCACTGACGTGATCTCAACAGCTCAAAGGCTCGCAATTACCTCACAAACTTGTGATGTGTGAAAGAAAATCTCACAAAACAAAAATCGGCTGTGTTTGTTTTGATAATTTCAATATTTTCAAAGAAATTTGCAATTATTTTATTGAAATAGAATGGAGGAACTTTTCTTCCAAATGTAACTTACGGTGTTTGTACATTTTACTTCTTTCTAAATTTGAATAAAAATAAAAATACATATACATATTTATGTTTAAATAATTCAGATAAAATGTTAGTTGTAAATGTGTATGTATGTATTTAATACATGTGCGGAAAAAAAGATATTTACGTTGAAATAATACCCTGTAATACTGAGTCTTCTTGAGTTGTTCTGTCACAATTTGAAATCGTAACAAGAAATGAATTTATTATATGTATGTATATGCAAAAAATTTAATAGATTTGCAGAATTATTCATTTTTCTTGGCTGTCCATTTCTATATCTTGTCTTGTTTGTTTTTGTAAAATAGCTGGTTTACAGCAAAGTGCTTTTCACATTATGCGCTAAGTGTTTTGTGCTTTTTTCTTGTGAGGTTTGAGCAATAATTACCTCACAAAATAAACCACATAAACCAAAATTGAGGATTTCTCAGAATAGGGTTGTTTAACTAGTATGCACAACCATTTGATATTATATATATCTGGTAGTATTTATTTTATGTGAACATGGTTTAATGAAATTGAGTACATTTAAGTATGGCATAACCAGAATTATCGATAATGATGGATATGAAGGACAAATATTTGTAAAGGTAAACAATTTCATTTGTGAGATCTAGCGTTAAAATGCAAATGACTCAAATAACCAATTCCAAAGAATTGTTATCAACAGCTCTTCAAAGTCGCATTATTCCAAACCAAGAATTCTTGTTACAGGGATCTATTTTAGATTCGGCGGTTGATCATTTAATACACAGGTTAGTACAAATATCGTACTATTTTAGATGTTAAGAGAGCTTACAAAGCCCTATTATTAGAAATATTTTAATTTTAATATCACTCAAGTTTTTATAAATTTGCAATTTTTGGTGAATTTTAGAATAGCATCCCCCGATTTCGAAGTTAGATATATATGTATTTATATAATTGCCGCTGACTTTTGGTTTTTCTGATATTTGTCTTTAAAGTTCAAAAATTCAACTGTTTAGAGTGCGTGCTTTTCCGATTTATAATAAATTCTACACTTAAATTTTCAAATTGTTTATTCACTAAGACTTTACTAATTCATTTCTACTCCTTTTATATTAAATTTTAGAAAAATAACTTTTATTTAGTATGTAAACTTTAATTCAATATTCCAATATATAATCAGAGTTTTCTTATCTACATATTTTACGAAGAATCAAAAAAAAAAAAAAAAAAATAAAGAAAACAATAAATAATACATTATTGGGTTTTCGAGTAAAATTCACTTCTTCATTGGCGACGCGTTAAAAGAATAACCAAGGATCCGACTAACACCAATGGTGAACTTCGGTCCCAACGATTAGATGTGGAATTAAAGTCAATTTTGCTTTATTTAATACAAAACAAACGTGTAGAAACGAATTAGAAAATTAGTGGATGTAAAAGTTAAAAATGCATGTAAAAGTCATTATAAATCACGCTTTTTAAATAGTGGAATTTTTGAACTTTAAATCCAAATATCTCAAAAGCTATAAAGTCATACATCCATCTATACATACAGGGGTGCTCTTTCCCTGCCAACATTTTCTATCGCAATATTTAAATTTTTTATATTTATTTCAATTCAAAAATGTATTACAAAAAAAAAAAATAAATAATAATAATAATTTTTTTTATTTTTTTTATTTTATTAAAGCTTACATAATAAACAAATTATTATATAAACTAAAGTACGCAGCGCTAGCATCATAGGCTTTCGGCTGACTGGTGGGATAATAGTTGGGTTCATTAAAAGCTGAACAGGATCATCATTGTTGATAGAGTTTATATAAGCTGTCTTCCATATTGTCTTTTTAAAAAGGCAGTCCAGATTCAGGCAATATGTTTGTTATCGGATATGTTGGTAACAAATAGTCTTTTATCTGACAATGTTGCTTAAATGAATACTTAGAGTCTAATATTGAGCCTAGGAACTTAAAACTATCTTTACAGATTAAATTTATATTAGTAACGGTAAGTGTGGGTGTATTACAATGATGTTTCTTACAAATATGTAATAACTTAGATTTAGAGGAAGAAATTGACGTGCCCGAAGAACCGGACCAATGGAATAAGAGGGATAAGATTTTAGAAAAGTAAGACGTAACAACGGACAAATCGGAGGAATAGAAAATAATACTAAATCATCAGCATAGATTTGGTGACTGATATTAGGAAAGTCAGATAACATTGTACTGATTTTGAAGCGCAAATTCTAAGGCTATATCTTGCGGATATAGTAGATTGCCAAAAGGAGAATTGAGGAGAGAAATCGGAGAAAAGGAGGTTAAACCAGACAGACTCCTTATGTCAGCCCAGATCTTTTTTTGGGTTAGAAGAGGAATTGATTTCGCTAGTGAACTTTTGATATCACTTAAAGTGAAAGATTCATTAGGAGGGGAATAGGCACAAATAATGATGAGTTTATTAGGAGAAAGAATTTCTATGGAAAGGGAGGAGAAGTTTGAAAGAGTAGGGGGAGGGTGTTATGTGGTACTTTTCTGTTGATCAGAAAGGCTATTCCCTGTTTGCTGGTGGTATTGCTGGGGAGGTTATAAAAATAACCTATATATGCCTTGGGGGTATGAGCTACAATATTGTTGGCAAGATGAGTTTCATTTAATAATATTGCTGAGGGGTTGAATGTTTTAATTAAAAGTTCGAGTTCGATGTAATTATTTAAGTATCCGTTGATATTCCACTGAAGGATGGATAACATGGATAGAAAAAATAAAGTAAAAATAATAATATGAGGTTATGGGAACTTATTGTTCCATCGACGAGGGTGACGGAGATGAAAGGGAGGAGGAGGCTGGAAGGGTGTTATGAGCAAGAGGAGAGATGGCAAAAGATGCCAGGGGAGATAAGGTGTGTGAGGAGGGAGATGAGACGTGAGAAAGTGGGGAGAAAGATGGGGAGGGGGAAGAATTCAAGGGTGAGGGGTATAGAAGAGGGGAGTTCTTTGAAGTTTCTGGAAGTTCAATGTGATGCAATGGATTGTTGGTGGAGGATGAATCGTTGTTAGCTTTTGTTGTTGTTGCGTTAGTATTGAGGTTAGAATTTTTAGATATTGAAGTATTATCTTTGTTATTAGGATTTTTTGAGTTTGAATTTATATCGCTGTTAGTTTGAATTTTTGCCACGTTGGCGAAGGAGAAGGGGGATGGGGTGGAAGGATGTTGATTTTTATACATGGTAATGGCGTCCCGCATGGTGCATTTGTGTATAGTTTTAATCTTTAATATTTCTTTAGATTGAATAAATTTAGGGCAAGCATTTGAGGACGAGGGATGTTCACCTGCGCAGTTAGCGCAGTAAACTCTGGTGCAATCAGAAGGAGGAGAGTGGTTAGGAGGAAGGTTGCAAATGACACAGGAAGGAGTTTTTACGCAGTGTTTAGCGGTGTGTCCTAATAGCTGACAAGTTTTGCAGCGCATAGGATTAGGGTAGTACGGACGGACATCTAGGGTTCTCCAGGCTACATCAATTCTGTTAGGAAGTGTATATTTATTGAATGTTAATAATACGGCACCAGTAGGTACACGAACGCCATTAACTATTTTGTTAAACTTGTGGACTGCAGAGACACCTTGTTCCTTGAGACCTTCGATTATTTCTTCGTCGCTAAGTTGGCAAATAAAGGGGGCATAAATTGTGCCCTTGACTGAGTTAAGGGTGCTGTGAAGAGCAACTTCAACAGCACCTGCACCGGGTAGATTCTTAGTGAAAAGGAATTTATCAGCAATTTTTTGATTTTTTACCAGGAGGAGTAGGCTGCCATCGCGAAGTGACGAGATGTTGTTAATATCTTTACTGATAGCTTGAATACCTTTATAAGTCGCGAAGCAGGAGATGGATGTAATTGGTTTACTGGCATCCCGCGACTTAATGACGAGGTATTTGGGGTCATCCTTCTTAGTTATGGGGAGTTCCGGAAATAGTTCCAACGTTGTTTGCTCAGGTTTTTTTCTTTTTGTCTTCTGGGCTGGGGATAATAGGGCAAACCTATTATCACCCAGATTGTTGGCCCCGGGGGCATTGTGAAAATATTACTTTTTGTGTATTCAAAAATGTAAGAATGTAGCACAAGTTAATAATAAGAAATTAACACAGCGAGAAATTAACAGTAAAAAAGTTATTTGTGCACAACTGTAAAGTAGCGTTATAACACAGACACTGCTAGAATGACCGCGAGAGAAAAAGAAAAATGCGACCGTACGGTTTGACAACTCGGTTGCGACTGATATAATAATAATTAATTCATGTGAATATTAGAAATAAGATTTTTTTAATTTTTCAGTTCATTAATTGTTTGTTTGTTTTGTTTTTTTTTGTACTCTGTCTCGGTCGTGAAGTATTTGCTGTTGACACACTTTATTTATATCCATATAGGTCGAGTTCGAATATTTGGAATGACAGCCATCTATAGGAAAATAAAATTAATTGATTTCTTTATAGTGATAGTTTTATGTGAAATATTACTTTTTATTAGTGCAAATGTTGTAAAGCGTTGGATACTGGGTTTGTCATTTGTTCCACGCCAAGTTAAATTAACGGCCATAGTATCCGATATAATGAATTTTAATGCTATTCTTAGGAATGAAGGGAAATCCTCTCGTCCAACTTTATATATGACATTTTTCTAAAATTAAATATGTTCCAAATATACAAATTTATTCATAATTATGGGCATTTAGTATAAGAAAATCGACCTACCAGCCGACCTACCAGCCAGTCTAACCTCCTTCCTGCTGAAGACGATGGAAAAGATCATTGACAACAATATTAGGTCGACGGTGCTGAAAACTGCACCCCTGCATGCTACTCAGCATGCATACAGAGCGGGAAGATCAACCAGTACGGCTCTGTACCAGTTGACCTCAGAGATCGAGAGTTCAATGGAAGAAGGGGAGGTGATTATATGCGCCTTTCTAGATATCGAAGGTGCCTTTGACAACACGTCTCACAGGAGTGTAGCCAGGGCACTGGAGAGAAGGAAGGTGGCTACACCGGTGCGCAGATGGATTGACGCTGTGCTGCGCACCAGAATAGCTGAGACCAAAGTTGGCGATACAACAATTCGTCTAGGGGTGACAAGAGGGTGCCCACAGGGAGGTGTGCTATCACCTCTACTGTGGAGCCTTGTCGTGGATGAGCTTCTAGAATTGCTAACTGACAACGGGATCCGCTGCCAAGGGTACGCGGACGATATTGTGATATTAGCAAGAGGTAAATTTGAGGATACTCTCTGTGACCTAGTACAACGCGGTCTGAATCTGGCAAAGGGGTGGTGCAGGGGGGTTGAATTAAACATCAACCCCTCGAAGACAACCATCGTCCCATTTACAAGGCGCAGGTCCCTACCCGGCCTGAGGAACCTCACACTTGGGGGCAGAGAGATTGAAATGACTAACAAGGTTAAATACCTAGGTCTCACTCTGGATTCTACCTTACGATGGAAGCAGCACGTGAACCAAACGGTAGCCAAGGCAACAAAGGCACTGATGGTATGCAAACGGCTGGCGGGTAGATCCTGGGGATGTAAGCCAAAAATCATTAGGTGGTTATACACCATGATTGTCCGACCGATTATTACATACGGGGCGGTGTCCTGGGCCTCCGTGGCGGCACAGGCTTCGGTGGGAACCCAACTGGCCAAACTACAGCGGCTGGCATGCTTGTGCATGACCGGAGCCATGCGGACCTGCCCTACGGCGGCTCTGGAGGTCCTGCTGGAGCTCACACCGCTCCATATAATAATAGGTCAAGTAGCCAAGAACTCACTTCTGCAGATAACAGCGGAGGGTGGTGGCAAAGGCAAGATAATTTCGTCCCAGAGGATGGAGAGAATAAGTGGTGATATTCCTATTGCCCTCCTCCCAAGGGACGGCATCAGCAAAACGACCCACTTAACAAGGAAGTTTAAGGTTACCCTTGGTAGTAAGAGTGAGTGGAACGACACCACTCTTGAGCAAATGCTAAGGGATAGCACACTGAGGTGGTACACCGATGGCTCGAAGACATCGGAAGGAATAGGTGCGGGTATCGCGGGTCCGCGTACCAAGCTCGCCATTCCGATGGGAAACTTTCCGAGCATTTTCCAAGCCGAAGTTCTGGCCATAAGCCGGTGTATTGAGATAAACCTTCACCGAAACTATCGCAACGAGCGAATAGCTATAATCAGTGATAGTCAGGCGGCACTAAAAGCGATTTCCTCTTACGAAATCAAATCGCTGCTAGTGCAAGAGTGTAGAAACAGGCTTGACAACCTAGCCGAAAAGAACCGGGTACACCTTATCTGGGTGCCTGGTCACAGGGGAATAGCCGGCAATGAGCTGGCTGACGAGCTTGCCCGCTCCGCAGCCTCCACTGCTATGGTGGGGCCAGAACCATTCACTGGAGTGGGTCCCCATACAGTGAAGGAACTGCTCCGCAAAGAGGAAAGAGCGTGCAGGGAGGCACACTGGCAGCGAGCGCACGGGATGCGTCATGCCAAACTGTTAGTGGGGGGGTATAACCAAAAGAGGTTCGAGACTATAATCAACCTCCCAAGAAACAAACTCAGGCTCCTGGTCGCATTCTACACCGGCCACTGCAAGCTAAGAAGGCATTTATCTAACATGGGCCTCTCAGCTTGCGCAAACTGCCGGTTCTGCGACAGTGAGCCTGAAACCCCGGAGCACCTGCTATTCGACTGCAACGCAGTCTGTAGGCGCAGGTCAAAGGCCCTCGGATCCATGTTTCCGGATAGGGATCACACTGCCTCGCTAGCACCCGGTAGGATACTGGACTTCATCAATATGCTGGGGCTAAGCGAGTCTTTGTGAGCTAGGTGAGGGCACAATAGACCCGTGGTCGCAGTGCATGCCTCAATCAACAATCTATCTATCTATCTACCAGCAGAGATGTTATTTTGTCGTTCAACAGCAGCTTCGTGTCAAAATCAATAAAGTCCTTGACATCCGTGAAAGGCAAGGAAGGTATTAGAGACGTATCATCCTTCTCACGCATATTTCTTTGCTGCTTGACTTCGGTTTTTAACGCAACGACTTCTTCCGTCAAAGTTTTTATTATTTTTGTATTAGTTTCTTCGAATTTTTCAAATTTTGTTTGCAAAGAACGTAAATCTTGCAAGATCGTTTGTATGGTTCCTTGATCTGAAGACACAGCTGTTGTGCTTACTAGAAAATTAAACATTTATAATAAATTGCAAAGAATTAAGATCTATTAAAATATATACCATTCGATGTATTCGTCAGTGGGATGTATTGTACTTGGGTATAGCCATCACTCAAAAATGTAAAAGCATCATCTAGAAAGTTTAAAATATTTATTTAACTTTAAATAAATTCAATACATACTTAATATCTTACCTGTATTAGGAGCATTATTAGACGCCATTTTTAAAGAAATGGAAATACAGCGAAAGTACTGTCAACATTTTGCAAAACAATAGCTTTATTTGAAATATCCTCTATGGTAAAGTTTATTTTATTTTTCAAAGTAATTACTTCGGTTTTATAAATTTTAAAATGTTCTGAGCTTAGGGGCTGTGAGAATAGTGGTTTTAAATTTGTTATAGTGTGTCCTTCAAATCTAGGCAAATTATTGTGTCGTGTTATTTTATCAATTTTAACAATATCATCTCCCACATAGCAAAAATTGTTTGGTTTTTCAATTGAAAAGTAAAAGTCAGAAGTTTGCACATGAAAATAAACATCCTCACTAATATTCCTTCGGCTGAACTGTACACTTGTTGTTTTTTCAACTGCTTTTAAAGTAAAACTAGTTTCTACTTGCCTATTGTATAATTGGGCGGCCACATTACTTGTTTTCTTAACTTGCTTCTTCAATTTTTGAAGATGATTTTCAAATCTGAAAGCGCTTATACTTTCCAAGCTTTCAAACTTCTTTGCATCTTCATGAATGTGAAGCAGGTAATGAAAATTGCAAGTTAAGAAAGTTAGGTCATATAGCGAGGGAACATCTTTAACAAAGCTAAAGAGCAGATTTTGAGCATATGTATTAGTAATCTGACAATCCTTTTTCGATAAAAGAATTCTAATTGCAACAGATAGCTTTAAAAAATGTACAAATCTTTCTTGGGATAAAACTGATTCTAAAATTACGGAGCCGTAATACAAAAGAAATTGGCGGAGTTCAGTTGCTTTCCAACGTTCAAGTTCATCTGGCTTTCTACAAAACTCGCGTGGACAAGAATTTTTTAGATTAGTTAATCTACTGGAAAGTGTACAAATTTTCCAAAACGTCAAAGAGTATTGTTCACCCTTTTTCCTCGCCCAAGCTTTTAAAAGAGTTCGTGTTACTCCTAGACAAATAACATGCATATAATCTAAACCTATTTGATGAACCATATTAATTGGAAGTTTTTCAATCATTGTTCCATCCTGTTGGTTGTGATGCTCTGGCTGAAACCTATTCCTGAACGAAGTATCATTTCTTAAGGAGGAACATTCAATATTGGGGAATATAAGCCGATGTTTGAACATTTCTCCTTTTTGCAAACACCTCGTACATGAATAGAAACCAGTGTGACCTTCAATCCCCAACACAAACGATCTTGCTGGTGCATCCATTACGAAACATCTAGGTTTTATTGTAAAAAACTTGTTTTTGTATTGAAATCCACTTCCAATTAAATTATGAAGCTCATCTATGAACTTTGATAAAAACTCATCTGAGTTTTTTGGTTTAGAATAGCCTTCGTACACGCCTACTAAAAGCACTTCACGATATCCAGGGACATTACATAAAATAGGCCAAACTTGTTTATTTGAACTTTTGCACAATGGTAGTCCATCAATATTAAAATCTAGTTCAATAATCTCTGAAGGGTAATCATTTACTAATAAAAAGTGTGTGAGGGCGTCTTCTATGCCGTAATGACTGTAGAAACCCTCTCCCATACTGCGAGGGGTAACCTCCTTTGGGGTTTTTTTTAACGTTCGGCAGTCTTTAGGGACACTCACATTATGTTCTCATAATATTTGCAACAAGTCATTTAAAGCACTATTGCGAATATTTTTTTCAATCGCCCATTTTCCTAACTTTTCTGTTATATTCATTTCCTCAGTTTTACTTATTTCTTCTCTAAAATCCTCAAACTCACTTACTCATTACATTTATTAACATTGCTCGAAACACTGGGTTCACAACTTTCTTTTGAACTTTCTTTACAATGACCTTCATCGACATTTATTTTTTTAACTTTATTACTGCCGCTATATGTGCTCTCATTAATATTGCATATTAATTTAGATGCTTCTCTTTTATTTTTCATTTTAATAGCCTTTGCTGACATTTCACTCATTTTAATTATATTTCAAATTAAAATACCACGAAACAAATAATTTTACTAGTTCCAAAAACAATTTCGCACTTTAGCACTGACCACAAACTGCGGAAGACACAAACCAATGAACCAGGTGTCAACAACTTCTTTTTCTATTCTGTTGTTTTCATCTAATTTCATTTTGCAGTCGCTGCGACTTCAACGTCGGTGATCGCGTTCATTGTTTATCTTTTGCATAACGGGACAACAGTCTTTAATTTAGCGTCTGGAAGTGACTTAAAAGTGACGCATTTGGCGTTTGATACGCTGAACACAATGGTTGCGACAGACGACAAACGACATCTGTCAAATATTAAAATACACACGTTCTTATGGACACTGTTATTTAGACAGCTGCACGACTACGCGACGGTAGGCCGACAGTTGTCGTTCTCGCTAACTTCAATTTTCTCCTATATTTGCCAACGACAGTAGGACGACAGTAGAGTTGACAGTAGAATGGAAGATAGAGAGATGAGGAAGAGTGGTGGTGCCACTAATATGTAAAATGTAAAATTATTCACAGATCTTAATAAACTTAACGTTATTTTACAAATAAAAGCATAAAATTGCTCTATCATAGCTCTATTATATCATTTGTAATAGCAATTGATAATTTAAAACAAAAATATATACCTACTTACTAATTTTTTGCATAAAAAATTTCACTTTGAACAAAATATTAAAATTTCATTGAAGTGCAAGGTATTAGTATGGCCACAAGGAAATTGTGTACATGCAAAATGGAGAGCTGTGTTGTCTTGTGTATAAGCGTTCATGTAGTAGGATGCACAACGCCGTTTTCAGTTCACTGTCGTAATGCCATGTTGTGTCGCAAGCATTGTATTCAGCATATGACACGTGAACGCCACAACTATCTTTATTTTAACGTACGGAAGTGACTAAAGCGTGACGTATTTGGCGTTGGCGATAAAAGACACTTCCAAATGTTGGCAGGGTTAATGGTAGTAAAACCGAATTTTTGCGTCGGTGTGTGTGAGAATAGAAAACCGCGTTTCTTTCACCATTTCACACTGAAGTCCAATCGACAGTCAAACTAGTGGGCTGCACGTGAGTCTTTTGGAATGCACATGATACAATATTCATAGACTGATTACTGGGCCAGTTATGATCCATTGCACTGTATATTTGGTTGCAGTTCTTTTCTACCGTTTCTAATATTTAGCAATTATATTACTATTGAGCAAGGATCAGTTTGAAATTGTATGTATATATTTATATTATACTATACAGTTATTCCGTTATTTTAGTACTCTTCCAATCTGTTGCTACAGTCTATAATATTTTTTTCACCCAACAGTTGTACGTATCACCTTAAACTAAGCGAGACTGCATTAGATACTATTGGCTGACTTAGCTCCATATGATTGGTGATTGTATGTGTGGTACCTTAATGAAACCCAAGGAACATGTTTTTGGAATGTGGAATTGTACTAGTTAATAGAAAAATCGGGTCAATACTACACCAACTCCCCTGTACAACGTATGATTTTCCTTTTTGTAATAAACCTTATGGTAAATATGTGGGTCAGTATATGAGTTATATAGAGTATACGAGATGTGTTCCAAAGTAAACAGGACTTTTTGAATATAGGGCCCCCTGGTGACGCAATCTATATGTCGACTGGTGCGTTAGAATCTGCTATTTTTATCGATTGTCAGTCAGAATTTCATGATATTTCTTCGATTGGAAGGGAAATTATTGCGTGTCAGTATGCGATTATTTGACCAAAAATCACATTTTAACCATTAACCACTCCCCGTTTTCACCTGATATGGCACCGTGCAAAAAGCTGTATTGAAGCAGAAGGAGACTATTCTGTTCTGTTCTGTTTTTTTTTTTAATTCCTGTTTACTTTGGAACGCTGTTGTTGCTGTTGTTGTTAGCGGTTATCTAGTCCCCGTTAGGATGGTGAGGGTTACTTGAGTTGTCGTCGAGGTCATCTAACGGTAGGCCCAGGAAACGTGCTGTTTCGACGGGGTCGGACCAAAGGGAGGGGGGTGTTAGATGGGGAGGGTTTGTAGGGCATGCAAAGAGGTGGCCAGTGTCATGCGGAGACTCGTTGCATGCAGGACATACATTGGGTATGTCGGGGTCGATTCTGGATAAGTAGGAGTTTAACCTGCTACAATATCCGGAACGAAGTTGCGCTAGGGTCACTCGCGTTTCTCGCGGCAACTGGAGCTCCTCGTCTGCAATAGGTGGTGGTTTGACTCCAAGAACGCCATTCACGGGAAGGGAGTCGATGAAGGTGTTGATGGCTCCACTGTGAATGGCGGCCAGTGCCTGTCGATAGTTCGTTGCGTCCGAAGTCTGGTCGGCGTACTGTTCAATGTCGTCGACATAGTCGAGGAATGACCCCTTGATGCTCCTGGGAGGCGGTTCCGCGCCAAGCAGGTGGCTGCAGGGGTGATTCCTACGGAAACAACCCAGCAGGAACTGCCTGGAGAGGAGTTGATTATGCTCCTTTACAGGTAGCATAGTTGTCTCACTGTGGAGGTGTTCGATGGGAGACATCAAGAGGCATCCCGTCGTGGTCCGGAGTGCAGTATTTTGGCAGGTCTGGAGTTTCCTCATCTGCGTACCACTGCATCTAGGCGACCATATCGGCGCTGCGTAGTTGAGGACCGGCCGGCCGATTGCCTTGTAAGTTGCCAGCAACGTTTCTTTGTCTTTTCCCCATGTGCTGCCGGCTAGCGACTTGAGGATTTTGTTGCGGCTCTGTACCTTGGCGATAATCGCGGTCGTATGGGGAGAGAAGGAGCATAGACTATCGAGGGTTACGCCTAAAATCTTAGGGTTATTGACAGTCGGGATTTTGACGCCATCGACCGCAATATTAAGTTCAAGTCTATACTCCCTCGTCCAGTTAGTAAATATGGTCGCTGTGGATTTGGTGGGTGAAAGTTGGAGGTTTCGTGCAGTGAGGAAACGAGAAAGGTCGGAGAGGTAGCTGTTTACTTTCGAATACATGCCATCGATTCCATTGCCCGACGTCATTATCGTGCAGTCATCTGCGTACGAGGTTATGGAAACCCCCTCTGGTGGTTGAGGAAGTTTCGAGATATAGAAGTTAAACAGTAGCGGGGAGAGGACACCACCCTGCGGAACCCCCTGTTTAATTCTTCTCAGTTTAGATGTTTCGCCTCGAAATAGTACGGATGACTGACGACCGTTCAGATAGTTCATGGTCCACCTCTTTAGCCCTGGGGGGAGAGTGGTTTTTTCGATGTCCTGCAGTAGCGTTGTGTGATTGACCGTGTCAAAAGCTTTTGACAGGTCCAACGCTACGAGGATCGTTCTTTCGCAGGGTGGTTTCTGGTTGAGGCCACGAACTATCTGGGCGTTTATGACGCTAAGTGCTGTGGTGTTGCTGTGCACTTTACGGAATCCATGCTGGTGGCTGGCTAGGCTCAGGTGGTGAGTGAAGGTCGGGAGTAGCAAGGCTTCTAGTGTCTTCACTACTGGGGAGAGGAGAGTTATCGGACGATAAGATTCCCCTTTGTTGGCGGGTTTCCCAGGTTTCAGTAGTGGGACCACTTCCGACTTTCCACACATCGGGTATTTGAAGAGTGGTGAGCGACAGGTTGAAGACCTTGGTGAGATATTTTACTCCCGTCGAGCCTAGATGCTTTAACATTAGCATATTGATTCCATCAGTGCCAATGGATTTAGACGATTTTGCCTTGTTGATGACACCCTGAACCTCCTCATCGGTGAAAGCCGTCGGTTAACACATCTCTTAGCTTTGTCTATCGAAGGGTGCAGTGTAAACTGCCGGCTAAAATAGCTCGCGCACTTCTTCGGGTCCGAAGAGGCATGACCATTGAATTGAACTTCAACTCGGTCGTCATGTCTCCTCGGATTAGACAAAGCTTTGACAGTAGCCCAAAGCTTACTCACACCGGTGGAGAGGTTGCAGGACTTCAGGTGCTCTATTCATTTCGTCCGCTTATGTTGATTTACCATATGCCGAATCTACAAATTGAGATCCCTTATTCGGGGATCCCCGGGATCGGCATGGCGTAAGGTGTCGCGCTCATTAGCTAGAACCGCTGCTTCGGCTGGGAAATTGGGGCGGATTTCCGCTAATCTTCCAGCCGGGATGAAGCGAGCGGTAGCTGCTGCGATCACCTTGCGGAATTGACGTTCGCCAACGCATACGTCCGTAGGAATGGGTAGAGAATTGAAGGTGCTCTCAGTAAATTCCGTGAAGCCGAAGCTATCGATACACGTTCCCGATTCATAAGTGCAACTATCTCCTCGTTCTTACTCTGGAGTCCGTTGCAGTTGAATTGGAGAAGTCTGGTTTGTCGCGGGTGTCCGTGGGTGATCCTGGGGGTGAGGGAGTGACGTGTAGGTGGTGTTTGTTGCAGCTGCAGAACCCGCAGGGGCGGTTGTCGCACTGGGGTGTTGGTCGGCGACGCCACTGTTGTGAGTTGCGGGGGCAGACTCCTGCAGCATGGGGCAACGTAGGAATCATTCCACTCACGTGTGGTGCGCAAGCCGGAACACGTCGGGAAGTGACACCAGCCAGTGCAGGAATTGCACTTAACTGATGTGACGTTCCGACGTATGACGGCCTGACACACGGAACAGACTGTGCGAGGGACCAAGAGTTGCTGATTGGATCTCGCACGAGGATTGGAGCGGGATGAAGGTTGGGGGGGATAAGTCAGAGTGGGAGCTATGTTGCCTGTTTGAGCTCCTGACCGTTGAGGTCCTCAGATGGCCACTCTGGTTGAGTGGCGGCGCGGCGCGCGAACTATGTGCAGATTGCACAGCCGTGGAGGCTTGTGTCGCAGTATTGCGCAGGCAACATGGGGCCACGTAACGCGTGGTCCACTCCCTGTGAGTCTTAAGGCCTGAGCAGGTCTTAAGATGGCTCCATCCATTGCATGTGTTACACCTGACCGAGGTGGAATTTGGATGGAGCCTTTTTGCGCAGACGCAGCAGAAAAATTCCTCCGGACCCGGGTTGGACTCAATGCCAGCACGAGTCAGGAGGATACGGAGCAACCCTGCTGCAAGGCGTTGCTCCAATGACGACAAAAACAAATAATTACTCACCGATCCAAACGGGGACAGATCGCCGAAAAAACAGCCCTTGGTCGGATGAAATCCGAGTCAATTCCGGTGCGTAGAACCGGCTGTCTTGGGAATTGACTTTGGAACGCTCCTTGTATGTACTCTGGTTGACATTATACATGTTAAGTTATTTCCGTGGCGTTGATTCTTGCAAGTTGCAAGAGTATAAAATGTTCGTTTGTACCCGAACTTAAGCTTTCGCCCATAATCTAGCAAAATAGCCGCAATGCATTGACGACGAAAATGTCAATGCCATTTTTTATGGTGATATGAAAAATATCTGACGGGGTCGTCCTAAAAAATATGCTTTGTTCAGGAGCAACATTCAGTATAATAGCCCTGACAGACGAGGAAAATTAATACGCATTAAGCAACGCTAATGCACATTACAATTTTATGGCGACAGACGGCAGACTTGTGCATTTAGACAGATGGTTGTGAAATTTGTTTATTTAAAAAAAAAAGTGAAATAAAAATTAATAAGAGAAATTATTAATAGAAATTTTGGTATTTTTGGAAAATCAATATAAATTTAACGAAAAATTCGTTTATTATTAACTACGTTCAAAGATTATAGAGTGAAATTAAAAGCAATAATTGATTGTAATTCGAAAAAAGTGTGCGAAAAAGTTAAGAATATTGGAAAAATGGATAGCAAACTGCGCGTCGTTTATTTTCTGCCATCCAAAAATATTAAAATTTGTTTTTGTTAATTTACTAATGCTATGTTCGGACCGACATTGAAAACATTTTGAAAACACATTTGTATGTTGTGGAACGTAAGTCGTTCGGACCGACAATTTGTGTTTTCGCTGAGTTTTCACTGACAACTATCAATGCGGGGATTCTCTTACTCTTTCAAAATGACACAAAATGCAAAAATCTCATACCGAAATATGCAAGGCCGACAGCACCCATTGCGAATCTAGTGACATATGACGGCACGAAAATAAACATGGGTTTTGGTCTGACATATTTTACAGCCATTGCAAATAAATTTTTGCGTGTGTTTGTTGTGCCGTTGCACCAAGAAGAAAATTCTGCAATTAGTGCACCGTGCAAGGGTTTTGCAAGAACAAGAGAATCCCCTTAACAGTGAGCAGCTGTATTTGTATATGGAATGTAAACAAATATCAAGTGACAATTTAGGGCCGGCAAAATATGTCTTCCAAAAAAATCGATTAAACTAGAGCATGCACCGATTATTATGAGTGGAATGTAAGTTTTCAAGCAGTTTTCAGCGAAAACTGTGTTTTCGTTTGACAGATTTTACATGGACGAAAACACCACATTTTCCCACGAAAACATGTTTTCGCTGTCGGTCCGAACATAGCATTACACATAATTTAATTAGCAATATAAAACTGCTTACCTCTGATGCTGTGAACGCAAAGGAGGCGGCAGACTTCAAGCGACATCTGTCAAAAAATAGCAAAAATCTGCCATTTTTAAGCAGTGTTGCCTACTCAAATTTGGCAAATTCAGCTAAATTCATACGCAATTGTGTAGTCAGCGACAAAATTCCCCGCGGTTCTAACATCGCACAACGATTTATGCTACATTCATTTAATGTAATAATTTTTTTTATTACTTTGTTGTCGGCATTGCAAATAAAAGCATTAATCTAAAGCGCGTAAAAAATTGTGGAACAGTTGTTTTTTCGTAAAAGAGTTTTGATAAAATTATTTTAAGGTGAACAAGTAAGTTTGTTTTAAACCTTATTTATATATATGTACGTAACTTAATTTAAATGCAAATAAATTTTTAAATTTAGCCACGAAAATGCCGAATGAAACAAAAACGCCGTTAAAACGAAAACTTTTATCCATTGAATTAAAATTACAAATTTTGGCACGATTCCGATTACTTTGGCGGAGGAGTAAAAAAAACCGAATTTCCGTATAAATGGGGTATGTACGGATAGGGGAGCTTCTCCAGAGGAGGAATATCCAAAAATAATATAAAAATAACTAATATTTTTTAAAATATTCACGTTTAAAAGTTCAGAAATTTACACTAATAACGCATGGTATTTCTCAATGTTTCACTGAATTTTCTTACATTTTTCACTTGGTATATTTAAATATACATTCTAAACATTGATATAAGTTCACATTTGACCTTAATTTTGTAATATTTTCCGTAAATTTATTAATTTAAAAATCACTTAGCACACTCTTCGTTGCAAAGGTTAGATTGTTTACAATTAAGAAGAAAACGACCGTTGCCACATCTTAAACATCAAATTAGTAGGATTCTTAACGATTTTTCTTTGTTTGTTTTTTGCGTGATTCTTGTTTCTATATTAATTATAATAAAAACTACGTTCCAACAACTTTCAAGTTATAATATTGAGTTGTGAACACTTTCCATATATGTATGTACACATATGTGTAATATGTTTCATAAACACAAATAAGTAAAAATCTATGATAATATTGTAAACTTTATATCATATCGAGGTGACTGAAGTACTTTCGCGTAGTACTCATTTCTGCGTTAAAAATAAAAAATATATATTGTGTTTTAGTTATGAAGTGGTTAAAGTGGTTATATGTTTTGGTTATCATGCACTCATATACCTTACACTTTGTTACGTAATATTATTATATAATATTACTTATACATATGTAGTATATATATTATTACTATAATATATATATAATTTATTTGTTTAATAAATTTAAAAAAGAAAATATCCATATGCATGAATAGAGGAATTTTTGCGAAAAAGAGGAATTTCAGCGAATTGCCTTTTCATCACATGGCAGCGCTCCATTTCGTCGTAATTTTTGGTAAACAAATGAGATTCAAACGAGTGTAAAATGCAATTTTTAAAATAAAGATTTTTTAGGTAAAAAACCTGCGAAAAGTGTAAAATGTGGATTTATTTAAAAGTTTATAGAGCAATTTAATTAATTTGAAGTGAAAAATGTGTATAAAGTGTGTTTAAGGTGGTGAAATAGCTTCTTGAAATGTTCGAATTTTACGAATTTTTGAACTTTAAGGTCGAATATCTCGTAAACTAAGCGTTTGCGGTACCTATAACCCTATATATTTTTTAATCTTTCCAATGGTAAATTCAAATCGCGGCGCCAAAGAAATTGGAACTGTGCCCAAATTTTGGATCGACTTCAAAATCAAGAGAGAGGATAAGTGATATTGCCAGACATTTTACTTAAGTGAGTCAACAATAAGAACTATCGAACAAAACAAAGAAAAATTTAGAAGTTCGGTAGCATCTGGATCGTCTGTTGTCGCGAAAGTAACTGCTCTTCCTAGACCGCAGATAATGGAGACAATGGAGCAATCGCTTATGGTGTGGATAGAAGACATGACAAAAAAACGAATGCCCCTAGATGAGAATATAATTAAGCATAAAGCACTAAAAATATTTAATTATTTAAAAAAAAACAGGACAATCATCAATTTTTAGCTATTAATGGATGGTTTGGAAAATTCGCAAAAAGATATGCACTTCACAATTTAAAAATACAGGAAGAAAGTGCATCCGCAGAGGAAGATACAGCAGAAAAATATCCAGCAGAGTTCGAAAAAATTAATAGAGAAAATGGTTATTTATCTGAACAAGTGTTCAACCCAGATGAGACAGGCTTGTGGTGGAAAAAGATGCCTTCAAGAACTTTTATTTCGAAAAACGAAAAAAAGAGCTGGCTTTAAAGTTTCGAAAGATCGAATAACATTATTGCTGTGCAGCACCAAATAGCT
The DNA here is from genome assembly GCA_037783105.1 of Bactrocera zonata. Lineage (NCBI taxonomy): Eukaryota > Metazoa > Arthropoda > Insecta > Diptera > Tephritidae > Bactrocera > Bactrocera zonata. The sequence continues at coordinate 60,339 of JBAWJQ010004573.1, read as the reverse complement.
ATTCAGAGCATAATAGCAGCATTCAAAGCTTACTGCATTCGGGAATCCTTAGAGGTAATATTAGAGAAGCTGGAGTCAGCAAATGTTACGGTTAAGGAAGTCTGGAAACAATTTAAAATTTTAAATTCCGTTACAATTGTTGATACTTCACTTAAAGAAATTCGTCCTTCAATACTAAAAGCTTGCTAGAAAGCTCTAATATCGAAACTGGGCACTGTTTCTACACCAATAGAAGATGAATATAGGAACATAGTGAGATTGGCGCATGCAGTAAAAGATAATGGATTTGATGAAATAACAATGGTTGATATTCAAGAATTAATTGCGGACGACGAAATAAACGAAGCAGATTTAATGGCAATGATGAATAGTCAGTTGGAGATAGCTCTGGCGATCTTTCCGATGTTGAAAATAAAAACTTTTCACTAAAAAATATCGAGAAAGTTTTAAATAAGACAAAGCAGTTGGAAGAATACATTTTGAAGGACGTCCCTTTAAGTGACAGAGCAGAAGTATTTAAATGAAATCTTCAAAGCCATTTTACTGCCTATCAAGAAATTTATAAAGATTTGCGAAATAAGAGCAAACGATTTTTTAAACCAATAAACGTCGAAAGGATGCCCGAATCTGATAGTGAATCAAGTTCAGATTTTGAACTAGTACGAACAAAACGTTCGAAACAAATCATACTAAGTGATGACACAATTATCGTTCTATTTTGGCTTTAATTTATTAAATCTTTCAACTTGAATATTTTACGTAGAATTGAAAATTTTATTTTGTTTTGTTGTATATAATATGTATGTTCTTATGACTCGACAAATAAATACAAAAAATTATATTAAGCACATATTTTTACTACATATACAAATTCCAATATTTTATGGAATTTTTTTTTTTTTTTTTACTTTGGAACCAAACTCTGATTTTTGTATGGATTTAGAGTCTCCTACAACGCGATTTCCTATAACGCGGAGTTTTTCAGGAACCTATTCACCGCGTTGTAGAAGGTTTACCTGTACTCAGCAGTTAATTATACTGCATCATTTTTGCATGAAATATGATTCCTTATTATTGTTGTTGTTGTAGCGGCAGAATTCTGCCGAGTTGACAGTCCTTGGCCGGATAAAAATCCGGGTCCGTTCTGGTTACGTAGACCCGGCTGTCGTGGGAACGGATGATTATGATTCCTTATTATAATGCAGCAGTGATTGAGTCTCGAACATCTCCTCAATTTGCTTTCAAGCTGTTTATATTGATATAAATGTATGATATTTTAATAGTTGAGTTCTTAACCATAATGTGGTTATCACTGAATGTGTATGAAATTGGTCTAGACCTTGCTCTTAACATTATATCGCTAATATAATGACTTTCGACATTGTTGACATTGGGTGAGTTTATAACTCATTTGAGTTAATTTTAAATTAAAGCGTATAAGTTACTAAGATATAAAGTTTTTTTCAATAAATTGCAAATTGCAAAGTATAAAATATTCGGCTACATCCGAAGTTAGAGTTCTTTTACTTGTTTAATATAAAATTTAGACAGCAGCCGTAAAATATTTGACTGCGTTGGGACTCATAAAGCGCGAGATTGTAGATTCTTTAGTTGTACTCAAATTTAATCCTTTCTTATTTGTTGATTTTGTTTGATTAAATTCTACGATTTTTCATTCTAACGTCTATGTATATATTATATAAAAATTACATGCTATGCTGTTTGTACAGAGAAACTCCTAAACTACTGAACCAATTGTAGTAAAATTTAGCAGACACGACAGCGATCATGCGCAACACATTATTTTTCCATTTGTATCGTCCGCACTTTTTTTCGCGATCACCCGGGTATACATTGACATACTTTTAAATAGACTTGTCTAGTTTAGACCCAATTTTGTAAACTTAATATTATAATAATATATATTTATTAAATTTAGTTGGTTTATTTGAAATAAATGTCTTATTTCTTTATTGGGTCTAGTAGTGTGAACATTCAATTTAAGTGGGTAATATTTTCGAAATTTAGAATTGAAACACCGGAATTAATGAGTGACAACGAGAAAAGCAACATGACCAAAGTATTTCATATACACTTATCGCGAAACAACCAATGTATTTTATGAATATATATATTTTTTTTAAGTATACCAGGAACACTACATCGTTGGTTGAAGATTTGTTCACCTATTATTAGCTAGAGTCAGATTTATAAAGGGTACTGTGCACTGAATAGTGCTGAATTAAATTAAATTAAAAATGGTTATAATTAAAATTGATATTGGTTTTATATCGATTAATTAGTTTTATGTACAATTGATAATGGCATACAAATATACAGTACAGTAAACTAGTGAATATTTATTATTTTACAGATTAAGAGGACTATGTGATACCGTTGATTCATCACCAGAACAGTTTCAAGATTTGGAAGTATGTTTAAGTTTAAGGCAGCCAACACAGACCGCTCCACTAATGCTTCGTGTTCGTAGAGCTTTAGATAGAGATTCTCCATTCCAGTTGCGATACATTGGTCAACCTGAGTTAGATAGATCTCGCCCAACACTAGTTCGTTCTAGCATAGATGTTGGCTGCACATCCACAATTCTGGATTTTCTTACAGAATTGGGTTGTAGATTGGATTTCGAATACGTTAGTCGTGGTAAGTATGGACCGCTTTATAGCTTTAAACGTGTTCCAGCGGATCTTAGTGTTTTTAATGTAATGATTTACATCTTTGCATTTAGTATTGCATTATAGTTGCACAGGATACTATGACACGATTTCGCTTTACGGTTGGCTACTAAAGCCAGTGTTCTTGAAATAACACAACCAAATCGTGTTATATACTGGGTTTAAAGTTATACGCTCGTTGTGACAACAAAAATCCATTTTTTTGTTTGGTGTTTACTGACTACTAAGAATGCAGTGTTTATGCACAATTATTATGATTATAAATATTAGTTTAATGGTAAAATAATACCAAAAGACAAAGTAAGAATATTTCACAACAAACATATTTGAAATTTTATAAAAAGCGACTAATTTTATAGGGACATAGGATTCATCGTCCATGCAACGCAGTTAAAATTAGGCACACATTTTTATATAATTGTCGAGCACGTCGTTTTGCCAAAACATGTTGGTTATCATTGCGGTTTGGTGCTGCATTCACTTTGAAGGAACGTAATCCATAAGGATAAGGTGTCACTGTATCTCTTAAGTACGAAAGATACTGAACATTTTGCAATTTTTAATTTTTTGGCGATGTGGCTTTGAGACATGCCTAGATTTTCCAGCTTTTTGCGCAAAACCGATTCGCGAACTTGTATATTCATTGCTGACAAATTTTACACTAACCATGTTTTTGTTACAAATATAATGCAATTATGTAGATAAAGTAATAAACTTTGCGTGTAAACTTGAATTTTGATTTTACCGTTAGAAATTTCTAAGCTGTGCGGATTTCTATGTGACCAGTATTTTTCGTGCACATTCTTTACTAATACTGAATATATAGAAATAATTTTGATATTACTAAATGTACTTAAATATCTAATTACCAATAAATCATATATTTTGATTTATGCCAATTATGAGAGTGTCAGATGTTCGGGTGCGCCCGATCTTAGCGTTTCTTCAATCAATAAATAATAATTATTTATTTCAGGTTATATTTTTCGGAAAGGAAGGATGAAAATAACAGTATCTAAAATAAAGGCTGTTCCTGGAAAACAACAAGAAATGGGTTCGGAAACGGTATCTCAAAGTTATCTCGTAGAACTTTCTGTTCTCGCTCCTAATGGCCAAGATTCCATCGGAGATGAAATGCGTATATTTGCCGAGCAATTGAAACCGCTAGTTCAGTTAGAAAAAATTGATTACAAGCGGCTCGGAGGTTTACCCTGAACATTTGTTAATGTATACAACTAACAAAAATCTGTTTTTGATTAAATAAAATTGTTCTAACATTGTTTCCTTGACACCTCAGAGAAAGTATTATTTGTTTTAGCTCAGAGACTGCAAATATCGTCGTTTTTGTGTATAATTTAAGAGGCTAATGTTTGTGTTAATGTTCTGCACACGTAATTGTAAGTTTCAAATATGAACGGCTACACTTCCAGAATTATGGAATGTTTTTTTCCAATAAAATGTAAGTTTCAATTAAGAACGGCTAAACATCAAAGATTATGAAAAAATTTTACTTTATTAATTATCATAGCAAATTCTTTATGTTATTATGTGCGTAATAAGTTTGAAAAACGATCTGTGAATTCAATTTTGAAATTCAGGTATAGGTACTTGATGTTCTATTTAATTCCGGCTTTCTTAATATACGGTGTTTTTTAAAATGTTTGGTTTTCAATGAGTAGAAAACTATTTTAAGAGATTAATTACGCACATTCTCGATAATAGAATGGTGATGGTTATCATTTCGGACTTTCACGACTGCATACTAAGGCAAAAGGTTCAATTAGCCGAATGCTCTTCACATTTTAAATTACGGTGCAATTAATATCTTTCTGAACCAATTGCTCTTCACGATATTAATATATTCTCTGAACAAAACGGCATTACTAATTTGTTAGAAACTTATGCTGATATTAGTTAATTTTTTTAATATCATCTCAAAGAAAATGTTTATCAACTACATCCAAATTTTGAAATAATGTAAATACTTTAGCCACAGCAAGTTGTGGCCGGATTCTTCTTGTATAGCATACATATGTATGTATGTACATACATGTACATATGTATGTATAAATAGGCGAATATACATATTCCTGAGAGCTTATTTATTTTAAGATGTTGGTTGTTCATTTCTTTTGTTATTATATAACTTTAGGGCATGAGGTAAATATCTGGGCGAATGAATGAATGAATATGGGTGTTTTTTTAAGGAATCGTCGGCGTTGGCATCGGCCACAAGAGTGCGGAAAGTTCAAAAGTTAGAAGTTATACATTATTTCCGTTAAAGTGACACTCCGCAAAGAAAATGACTTTGAGTTGCAAAATTATATAGTTCCCCCCCGAAATTCTACTCTTGATCCTCTACCTCTAAGGTATAATTACTAAATAAGGTACATATATTAAAAGCGATTTCTTCATTCACAAAATTTAATTTGTTGTTGTTGAGGCTTCTACTCCAAACGTCTGTCTTCGCCAACTACGAGTACTATATAAAAATTACAATTGCACGAGATGATATTACTAAAAATTTAAAATTTGTAACACCTAACACAAAATACAAGTGCGTTCGAGCTACGTAATAATTACAGCAGAACAGCAACTGTGTTGCATATTTGCTGATACCCTCCTAATATGCAGAGTAAAATTTGGTGTTGTGGTAAAGCGTGATACTGTTGCAAATGTTTACAGAAGTTTAACACTGCTTCGTGATTGCCATCGACGTATGTAATTGTGGATATCATCATTTTTCTAATTTTATCAAGCTGCCTGCCCTTTTGCGAAATTTTGCTTCGACTTCAGCATCTGAGGAATGAGAGTATTGATATTTTGATAATCTACCCTATTGACAAAATCCCTTTGTTTCATAAAAAATACTATAATTCATTAAGATTTCATTGGGAAATACAATCTACATTAATAACAACAGTTCCTAGGCGAACAACTGCTTCCAAATGACTGTGGGAGATTTTTGTGCAACTATTGATTAACTTGATAACAGAAAACTTGTAATTGCACCAATTTATCTTAAAACTAGCTGACCCCGCAGCCGTTGCCCTGCGTGAATTTATGTGTTTTGAAATGAAAAGAAAGTTGAATTTATATTGTATTGAATATCATTTATTTTTATTTAATGTAGCGCAGCTTGATAAACAAAATTTTTTTTTCTGTTCTGGTGCGTAAATACACAGAGAAGATGGGTTTCCAACTCGTGAACACGATACACGGCTTTTCTAGATTTATGCCACACTTCTATCTATCTATCCTTTTGTCCTGTTGATTGCCATCACAAATGCAATTTTCTCTGGAAACGGAATATATTTGAAATGAAATTACTGCTCCCTTATATTCGGTAACTGCGTCACAATCATTGGGATTCTTTACACAGTTTCGGTGAATAAATGAAGATTGTGAAACATACAAATGACAGATCTAACTTTGAGATGCAAATTATGCTGCGGCATACCAAGCCTATCCAAAGAATTTAGAAATTCCACTGGATAATTCACGGCTTTGTCTTCATTGTCAAGACGATCGATCGATTTGTATGAGCGCAAACCTTTCTGAATTTGACTTTGACTCTTCCAGTTTAAGTCAATAACATCAGTATTTTTGGCAATTTGCTATTGTTGGGATAAAGGTAATGAGTTCTTTCGTTGAAGTGAATTGACAATAGGCAGGAAAAATTTATATCAAACCAATGGAAGTATCAATCGAAATTTGCCCATTTCCAATCATTAGCGAATACAATGTAAAATGTCATCGACAATATCATTTTTTTCGTATCCCTTAATTGATGCGAATTTGAAGGATGATATGTCGAAATGATCTTCGCATAGTCCATCATTTAAATCCAGTTATTATCATGTTCCAGTAATTGTACTTGCTGGTTTGCAAACACTACCATTCACAGTACGCAATGACTTAAATGAAGTTGAACCGCGAGGCGCACCATAGTCGGAAAAATTTCATGAAATGCAAAAGTAAATATCCTACAAAGCGCTTTATTGCAGTTCACGTATCGACCCATTTGATACTTACTGATCTCAACTCATTCAAGGCCAATAATCACAATGTTGCTTTCTTTGGTGATGTATTTGCAAACGCATTTCAGTGATTTCGCCAAACTGTAATAATCAAGTTTTGAATGTGAATTAGACAACATTGGCGAATATAGTACGATCCATGTGTTGTCAACTTCGATATTCACTCCTCTAAATTGAATGCTAAATGTTCTGCCATTGTCGTCTGGTGAGCGACGCCGACAGAGTTGATATCCATCATTTCCAGGTTGCGTTTCCTAAAGAAATGCACGTGGATAGTGTTTCGTGCATTTATTGTCAGACATACAAATCGAAGAAGGATTGTGGTGTTCGCAATGTTCATGAACCATATTTGTTTTTACCACTTCGTATAATTCTGGATCTATCTCTGGATTAGGAATTTCCGCAAAAATGATTGCATCAATTTAATCTAATGTAACCACCATCCACCATCCAAAAGAAGAAGCGGCAAACCTCTTCTTTGCCCCTCAACAGAGTACATCCAGCATCTAACAGCACGTTGATTCAAGATAAAGTCCATCAAACATCGTAACTGTTGATTGAAAAGTCGTGTTGTGACATCGTGACGATCGCTGAGTAGCTATCGCGGTCCATAATTCAGCACGTACTATATGTCATCGCATCCTGGGAGTACTTCCTGCATTGCCTTGCCTTGGGCTGCAATAAATTGATGCCAAACAGAACGCCGACCGATATTAGTGCGACCTCTTCGTGGCTTCGTAACAAATTTCAATCTGTAATTGATCTTTTTATGTGAAACATGCATAAAGTGTTCACTGAATAATTTTCAAAAATTTTTCTTTTGAATAGCTGGATTAAAAAAGCAAGCGACCGAAATTGAACGATTCAAATAATTTACAAATCAAAATATTGAAAAACAAAACAAACAAAAATTGAAAAAAAAATTATATGAAAAGAAGTTATTTTTTGGAATTGTCCAATTTTCCGACCTTTCCTAATTAAAAGTATAAGGTATTTTTATTTCTAAACCTTCCCCGATCCACAACGAACACATTAAAAAAACAATTATCAAATTTGGTTCAGTCGTATGAAAGTTATGAGCGTACATACATTTTGGCGATTCATTTTTACTTATATAGATAAATGGATATTAAATCGAGAAATATACTCGAGAATGTCTATTATTTTATCACGCTACATTAATTGCATACTATAGGAAGTAAGCGTGGTTTTAGTTCGAGTTTCTCTATTTTCGCTTTGTAACATGAGAATGTCAGAGGAATGTTATGTACTGAATGTGGTTGAAAACGGTCGAGCAGCTCCCGAAATATGTGATTTAACTTAAAAGAGGGCGGTGCTACATCCATCGTTCAATTTTTTATATTTAAAAAATGCTGGATACAAAAAGAAGCTCGATGTAAGGGCAAAAATATACTGGACGAGTTTCCATCTGAAGCGGATGGTTACTGGTGATGAAAAGTAGGTCATTAAAGACAACGTCAAGCTAAAACAGTTGTGGGGGTGAATCTGCTACTGACTATTCCCCTACGTCCAATCTTTAAATTCTGACTTGTACAGCTTTGATCAAAAGAAAAGGAATGGTGTTCCATCAGGAGAACCACAGGCGTGTGATTGGGTTGGTGTAAAATTCGTTTCAAAAAAATTTGAGAAAATCGACTGCTCCAGTTTTTTTACCAGTAGAAACGAGTATATAAGAGTGGAGTTATAAAATTATTGGCCTAAATCCGATCATCTTAGCTATTCTATATAAAATCTTTAATTTTATGCAAAATTTTATGTATAAAATTCCGACCTTTTGGTTTACTTTATGGTATTTATTATTTTATATATCTCGGTATAACGATATATACACACATAGTGAATAGGGTAATTCAAGTAAGTGTGATATTAATACACTATGTATGTATATGCATATATAGACATTTCGTATATAAATCAAGTAAGGAAGGCCTAAGTTCGTGTGCCAGAAAATACTTTAAGATGTCAAACTAATCATATAGAGTAAAGTCGGCCGAATGTTTGAAAATCTTGCTATTAGTTATATATGACTAGCCCAAGACTTCGGCCAAATTTAGCTATTTTAGGCACAAAGATACAATGTTATGAGTAAAACACGCTCTCTTAATTTCATTGGGATAACTCACATATTGGCCGATATATGCGGTACAAGATCAAAGTCGATAATCTTTATAATATCTAAGCGAAAATCCGATTCAACCAATACATACAGCACATGCAGACATACCATTATAAGAGGAGTATTATCCCTTAATTTCAGTTATATATATCACACATTGACCGACATTTCCGATCAAAAGTCAACTAAAGATACCGGGGTGTAAATATTTGTTCAAGACCATTGGTATCTTGAACAGTTTTTATTGGATTTAAAAAGTGTTGGTCATAAAGTGGCACATACTAAAGACATTATTCGTGAAAAATTTTATCCCGTTATATTAATTGATTCTTGATTTGTGTTCTTGAAACTCAACGTATCAAGTGCAATTTAAAATTGTGCTATATGGAAAGTAGGCGTGGTTGTTATCCGATTTCGTCCAAAAGTAATGCCACGTAATATTTTTATTTTGCCGAAAACGCTTGATTGGTTCCCAATATATGGGATTTCACCAAAAAGTAGGCGGTGCCACTCCCATCGCCCAATTTTCACACCGGCTTTCATAAAGAGCTTTTAGTAGTTTGTAACAGTACCGTTATAAAGAGAGTGAGCGGAGTTCCTCCGATTTCATCCATTTTCACACCGTCGGTAGAAATTCTTATAAGATTTATACTCAGCAAATTTGGTTGTTGTAGCTTAAGCGGCTTAGGAGATATCCACATTGAACTTGTTAAAGGGCGGGGCCACACCCATTTTTCCAAAAAAAAATTCCCACAGGCAGCCCCTTGCTTCTGCGATCCTCTGTACCAAATTACAGCTTTATATCTTAAATTAGTGCTTAATTATGGCTCCTTCTTTCGAAATTTTGTTTGTACTCAGGAACCCACATACCAAGTTTCTTCAATATATCTCAATTTTTACTTAAGTTACAGCTTGCATGAACTGACGGACAGACAGTCAACCGGATTTTAACTTTTCTCATCATCCTAATCATTTATATATATGTACATAACCCTATCTGGCTTAGTTTTAGGCGATACGTACAGGTACAACTGTTAGGTGAACAAAACTATACTACTCAGTAGCAACTGGTTGCAAGAGTATAAAAAGTAAGGAAGGCTAAGTGCGGGTATAACCGAACATTTCATAATCTTGAACTTGCCAGGACGAAAGCTAGGGAAATACCTCCAGATGCGTACAGGGTTTGTCCAGAAAGTAAAAGGAGTGGTTCGATTCTTAAAAACTTTTAAAAGCGATGCAGCGCTTTCTAAGCATTGAAGGCGTCACGGAAGGCATTCTCCGGAATAGCCTTGAGAGCCGAGGTGCATGCTGCTTGGATCCCCTTTCATCGTCCTTTTCAGGCAAAGAAACAAAAAAATCCCTGGGGCCACATCTGGGCCGTAGGGTGGCTGCGGAAGAGTTGGGATGCCGGTTTTGGTTAGGTAGCAAAAAAGGCGGTGTGAGCCTGGTCGTTGTCGTGATGCAACTTCCAATCGGCTGCGATGTTATGTCGGACCCGATTGACCCTTCGTTTGAGTCTCCATAAGGAACAAATTCATGGTGGGCGATGTCTTTGATGTAAAAAAAAATACAATGAGCACTTTTTCACTTTGGAGTTGCTCATTCTTCCGGTCTTCATCAGCGACCTCTTCCCCGTCATCAAAAAAGGCTTGGTGCCACCGAAACACACAACTTCTTGCTAAAGCAACTTCTGGGGAAACCTGCTTTATCATATCTAACATCTCTGTCGCAGATTTACCGAGTTTCACACAGAATTTAATAGCGTACCTCTGCTCTAACGAACACTGCATTTTGGACTCCACTTGCACACGTTGTGCGATAATATTTGTCTTGACTTTCCAGGTGCTCAGAGACAAGTGACCAGCCGCTCGTTCGTTAGCTAAGAACGTCCTCTACTTAACCCAGTCGGTACGCGCACGTTCCGGCCAAACCCTGTAGGGTTTGTAAGTCATAAGAGAGTGGGGCAAGTTTTCACCCGCATTTATCCATTTTAGGCATAAATATGCACCGTTATGAGCAAAACACGCTCCCAAAATTTCATAAAAATAACTCACACATTTGGCGATATATGCAGTATAAAGACACTTGGAAGAAGAAAATCTTGGCATATTTCAAAGGCATTATACGGGCAAAGTGTTGTGAATTATAGTCCGATTTTTGTCATATTCGCGATATAAGACAAGAATGTCAGTAGAATGGCATAGTTGAAATCGGTCGAGCAAATCCCGAGATATGCTTTTTAAACTAAAATTAGGCGGAGCCGTGCCTTTGTATACTTTTAAATTCGGCTCCTATGAAGCTCTTTATACCATTTTAGGGGTGAATTAAAATGACTCTGGCATATTTTTAAAAAATACCGTTCTATAGGGAGTGGGAGGGGTTATCAACCGATTTCATGCATTTTTACAGTCCTTAAGAGATTTGTTTGGTTGTTTTAGCTTGAATTGTTTGGAATATGTGTACATTAAACATTTTAGAGGGCGGGGCTGCAACCATTCTCTCAGTGTGATATGTAAATTTAAAATTCTTTTAATAATACTTTTTAAATTTCAGAAAATTAAATTTTCATTTTCTAAAAAATATGAAAATATCTCCTAAGTTAAGAAGTAATATCTGATTTCTTTGGCATCGTGCATTACAGAAATATACATTTTTATTTCCTTTGCTCAAATTATTAACGTAATTTTCGATTAAAGTAATTTGCAGGGTCCCATATTACACAAATGTAATAAAACAGTTTAAATCTCTGTTAAATGTCGCTTTCCTTAACTTATATTTAATATACCACCACATTATTCTAAAATAATTCTTCCCCCAATTCCTATTGAACCTCGTATGTTTTGAAGTTACTGGTTTCTTAAATGGAGTGGTTATAGGTACTGGTGAAAATTGATATCTATTAAAGAAAACAAGAGTGTCATGATCAGATTTTGAAAAACCTAAAAAAAATGACCGCAAATCATCACAAAAGTAATAAAATATAAATTTCGTAAAAATTGTTATTCAAAGTCAACATTTCATTTTTAATAATAAATAAGTTTAATATTTATATACATCTCAAAATAACGAAATGTAAATGCTGATTAGATCTGTTCGTTTCCAATTGAGAGATTTTTGTGACTATCACGTACTGAATTGCAAAATCGTCTCAAGTCAATAAAAATTTCTCTAATTTAAAGTCACAAGTTTAGAGAGTTGTGACTGTATCACAGTACTGAATTGATCTATGTACAAATGATATTTTACTATTTAAGGTAAAAATTAATGGGAGATGTATTGGGTGGGTCATCTAACGTTTTAAATTTGAATTATCTATATTTCGACATTGGAAACGTCAGATACCATTTGGAAAGTGACATATATTCAGTAAAAAGTCTAAAATTTGCGAAATGGGTCGCTATTGACTAGAAGAAAACTGGGAAATATTGAAAACTTTTTTTCGAAAGTTCGTTTGACCGAGGATGGTCAATTTTACCGAAAAATCATCTGTGAGGACGAGGCTCATTTACACCTCGATAGTTACGTTAACAAGTAGAATTGTCGTATTTGGGGCACAGAAAACCCGCACGTAATCGTCAAGAAGCCAATGCACCCAGCACGAATCACTGGTGCGGATTCTGGTCTGGTGGAATCATCGGCCCATTTTTCTTCAAAAATGAGCCGTAACCATCAATGGTGAGCGATATCGCGCAATGTTAACCGAATTTTTCTTCAAGCAAATTGAAGAAGAAGACTTGGACAACATTTCGTTCAGCAGGACGGCGCTACGTGCCATACAGCAAACGCTACACTCAATCTTTTATGAACTATCTTCGAATTTAAAATTTTATATGGTCCAACCGTTACATATGTATTTTTGAAATATTTCATTTATAACGGAATGTATAGAGTTTTATAAATAAATACATTTTTACTAATTCATTACTTTATGATGATCGGGTGTATCCCAACATTTTATACACTCGCTATTTTCAAAGATCAAAGCTGAGGGCATTAATTAGTGAGTCAGTCGATGAAAAAACATTGTACGTACATATGTATGTCTATGTATTAAGAAATGTTGGGAACGAATTCAATATTAATTTTGCGACTCAACTATGAATGGATCATAATCATATTTGATTTTGAGGATTACATTGAGGAGCACGACATAGATTTTTAAGAATAAATTAAGAATTTTAAGTCTTATTATTTTTGCTCATTGTAGTACATTTGGTTACAATATATTTTTTGAGAAATTGCTAAGGGGACGTAAAGACCATTGGATTCTCTAACGACTAAGTGCTCAAAAAGATTGGTGGAATCTGTTCTTGATAGGTCAAAATCAGTTGTAAGTCAAATTGGTTATCATCTCAAAGAAATTTTTATATTAATTTATGTATATTCATAAATTTAAATAAGTGTATGCGAGCCATTCTCTGAAAATTTGAAATAAACCTGACCAATACTTTTAGAATTATCCGACAATAAGCAAAAACTTCTCTTTAAAGATCGTGTAAAACTTCAAATGCCTGTTCCTTTAAAGTATGTTATTTGAACTGGTGCTACTGTGAAGACAAGTCAAAACCTTATTTAATATAGCTTATGTTTGTATAAAATAACATAATTTACTTATAGAATCAAATCACTCGGGAGGCCGAAGCGAACAATTAAAAATACTTAAAAAAGTAACTATAATCCCAAAGATGAATGTTGAAGGACGGTGCTTCACGGTATCGTCCAAAAGATTTTAAAAACTTTTGAATACTAAAAAAGAGCCGTGACGAACCTTTACTCTGTGCATTGTATATTAACCCTTTCGGGACTATGGCGCCAATATGTCCCAGCAATTTTCAAACTTCTGTATTTTTATTATTTTTAAAGTGTTTATTTTAGAAGGTAAACAAAAAATAACAGTAAACGTCAGTACTTATGTATGTAGTATATGTGCAAGTGGAAGATAAATTTCACAACCTTGCTAAACATTCGTTAGTGCGATAACAAATTTTGATGATTGCACATCTGTAAGTTTCAAGTGCGCACTATTTGTGCTTTTTCATTGAAGATAATAAGAAATCTATATAAAAATTTGTCTTCGAAGCTTTGACCACTCATACAATGTAAATTATACCATTCTACAATTATAAATGAATACATCTGAACGTGCAACACAAGTTTTATTTGACATTACTGATGACTGCATTGAGTTTCAAGTGCTTAACACACTCTTTCATATATAAGAGCCAGTTCTGGATGTATTACAAAGGCGGTTCGTTGGATGGATTCTAAATAAGTGTTTTTATGAATTAAGTGAATTATGATTTCAGCATTTTCAAGTATACAGTAAATCATTTTTTAGCCATCTTTCAAAATATGCAAAAATTACTATAATTATCTTGGATTTTTAAATATAACTCCGTACCGAAAGGGTTAAATGGGATTTTTTCGATTGTCCATGTCAAGGCTCTACCAAAATAGATAGGGTTAAAAAGTATGGTTTTTCCAATAATTTTCTGTGGTAATAATCGACAATACCAGTTATGTACAATTGCTAAAGAGTTATGAACACGCCTGATGACAGACTTTGAAATCGTTTAAAATATATCGCTGGTTTTGTAATAAATAATGACTAAAAGTGTCCCTACAAACCAAACCGATTTAATTAATTGGGAGTGATCATCATCATAATCTACCTGATACCATCCATATAATTTGCCAAGAATTAAATAATTTATTGACTGCTCAATATTTGTATTACATATTTATGTATTTATTGTCATATACAGTGTCTCATATTCTCGCAATTATCATTTTAAATATAAAAAAATCACTCAGATTTGAAGAATATTATTTTATACGAAAAAAATTAAACATATTCAGTATTCAGTGCGACAAAATATATTGGAATAATGATTGTTATATAATATTTTATAGCACAATTATTTATTTAATAGCTTCTGTGGAATGCTTAACCAGGGTAATTTTACAGCTTTAAACAATTTTTTTTTTTATCTCCATTCACTCCTTCTCTGTCTATCCTTCTATTTACTATATCCTAAAGATCTCAATAGGGTTGAGATCCGGCAATTGAGCTGGCCACTTTAATATTAATATATTGAGCTTTGACCCAATTTGTCAGAAGTTTCGACGTGTGCTTTAGGTCGTTGTCGTGTTGTAACGACCATGAAAGTGGCATATTGCTCTCGGCATAAGAAAGCATCTCGTTCTCAAGGATATTTTTATATAAATCGACCCTTAATGCCATTGATTCGATGAAGAGGTCCAACAACAAACTCGGAAAAACATCCCCATACATAATGCACACTCAACCATGCTTAACCGTACCTTGGCAGTATCGGGAATCTGACCTCTTATTTTTTGGTTGGTGAACTCTTCTCATTCCGTCTGAATATTTCAAATTAAATTTGATTCATCAGAGAAAACTATTGTTTTCCATTGTTTCACTGAAAAGTTGATGTGTTCCCGAACAAATTGTAATCGGTTTAATCGATTTTTTCTTGATATAATACTATGTTCGGACCGACATTGAAAACATTTTGAAAACACATTTGTATGTTGTGGAATGTAAGTCGTTCGGACCGACAATTTGTGTTTTCGATGAGTTTTCAGTGACAACTATCCATACGGGGATTCTCTTGTTCTTTCAGGATGACACAAAATGCAAAAATCCTATACCGAAATATACAAGGCCAAGAGAGCACCCATTGCGAATCTAGTGATATATGACGGCACGAAGATATACATGGGTTTTGGTCTGACATATTTTACAGCCATTGCAAATAAATTTTTGCGTGTGTTCGTTGTGCCGTTGCACCAAGAAGAAAATTGTGCAATTGGTGCACCGTACAAGGGTTTTGAAAAAACAAGAGAATCCCCTTAACAGTGAGCAGCTGTATTTGTATGTGGAATGTAAGCAAATATCAAGTGACAATTTAGGGCCGGCAAAATATGTCTTCCAAAAAAATCGATTAAACTAGAGCAGGCACCGATTATTATGAGTGGAATGTAAGTTTTCAAACAGTTTTCAGCGAAAACTGTGTTTTCGTTTGAAAGATTTTACATGGACGAAAACACAAGTTTTCGTGCGAAAACCACTTTTTCCCACGAAAACATGTTTTCGCTGTCGGTCCGAACATAGCATAAAAGGCTTTTTAGCTGCCCTATAACTTGTTAGCCCACCTGCACACGCTCTTCGTTGTACAGTACGGCTGCTTTCAATTTTAAGGCTTTAACCATGCTCGCTACCGACTTATCTGGAAACTTTTTTAATTCTCTAAGTATTTTTGAATCGTCTTGTGGTTTTGTAGCTTTGGGTCATCCTCCACGATGGTGAGATGGTCAAAGATCTACTGTCCTAAATTTATTTGATATAATTTTTTTTACAAATGTTCTTTTTTTTTGATAATCCATTACTGTAGGCTTCATAATTAATTGTTTTAATTGAACTGAATATTTGTTTCCAGCCATGACCACTTTTGTAATTAGGAGAATTTAAATCGCGTCACGACTTTTTATGTAAAGACACTTGGTTAAACTAAAATGAAGCGAGAATGCAAAATCTTCAGAAAATAATGGGATTTTCCACCTTTATTGCGAAAAATTGCGACTACTCTAACATGTTTTGTCGCAGTCAATATTGTATATAGTTGTAATTTCTTTTGTATAAAATGTAAACTATTAAAAAAATTATAAGGGGTTTCATTGTTTCACTAATTAAACCATATGTCTTTATATTTAAATACTTTGTATATCCAAAATTGTAATTTGGGGTATACGACATATTTTGAGCATTCATAGCCATCAGTCCGATATGTTTTGTCCGATGTCTAGATATGTACATACATATGTACCAACACACATATGTATATAAGTTTTTTGTCGTTTACGTTTATGCTTTTGTGCCTTAAATAGATTTAAGATACATTCACCTACAGTATTATGAATATACAAAACTAAAACAGCTATTTCTGTTGTTAAAAACTTAGACTTAGTCTAAAACTAACTTTAAATCGTTTTTCATTGCAACTGAAAAACTAAACATATATACTACATATGTATGTATGTATGTATGTATGTATGTACGAATATGTAAGTACCTCTATATAATATACATTGTAGATATTATTAAAAGAAGTATTTATAAAGTAACTAAGGCAATTTTTATTATTAAACTCTCCCTGAATAAAATATACATATGTATGTATGTATGTATTATATGCATGTAACTACTTTAATGTTCATTATTTATAAAATAAATAAACATATGTACATACATACATACATATATCGTACTTTGCATTCTTGCAAATACCAAATTATTTGTTGTATGCAACTTGATATTCTCCTATGTATGTATGTATGTATGTATATGTTTCAAATTGTCTTCGATTTGTTAAATAATGTGTTGATAACCTTTTACAACTATTACGAAATACATTCAGATATTTGACTTAGTGAGCGCTATTAGAGAAATTTCGCACCGATTAGTCTAATTTATTATAATTTAATTTCTAACAACCAATAATGATTGACGGACTCTATTATTATTAATTTTCTTGCCTATCAGATGTATTACATATTTCCAAAAAAACTAATAATAATACCTACAAATCAAATTCTGTTAATGTTATCTTCTTAAACACCCACCTACGGCTGTTGTATATATGTATGTACATACATATGTATGAATATACATGTATACATATGTTACACATGTTTAATATTAATGTGGATATGTATGTATATCAATTACCTGTGGATAATTTATATACATATGTACATACATACATTCATATGTGTATAATTATATAGTACATATAATGAAATGTGAAATATATCCACATATTGAACATATTCATAGAATATTTACACTTTTTGTAGCATATACATATGTATGTACATACATAAATACGAGCATGCATCCACATCAATTTGTGCATATGCGAATGCATCTACTCAATCACATACCCAAGCAAATTCATGTATACATAAATCCAAATGTATATGGACGTAAATAAGTATGTACATATCTAAATTCAAATGACTTTAAATGTAAATACACTTATGTGTGTATGCCCGCATAAACGTTCGGTTGTTTGTACAAAGATTTTTGTTGTTTGCACCAAAGAGGGGAAAACAAGACCCGACTAAGTGTCTGGCATAACCGCCAGAGCTGGCGACATTCTGTCTGCTCCGATCATGCGTTGTTGCCACATTTTCGTGGAGCTACAATTGAAAATACGAGTTTCTTTACACAGCAGTACTCATTGGCACTTGTCTACACATACCATTACAAGTATTTGAATGAACACGTAGCCGTTTTTGTGTGCATGTGTGTATGTGTACATGTGTTCATGCATACGCCGCCGCGCAACACGAAAACAAGTTTATCTGTAAATGCTCAGTGTCTGAAACAAGAAATGATGTGATAAAAAGAAACTAGCAACGTACATGTATTTTCATCGAGGGATTGATTTGTTTGCCTTTTTAATACAATTTAACAACGTAGGGAACGAGTCATAGCGGCCGTTACCTCAGCACCGTGAACGAAACGTGACAACAGTGTACGTTTAGTTTGATTTGGTTGGAAAACCTGTTTGAAACAGAAAGAACATTCGTAATACACTACTTGCACATTCAGAAGCACGGATAGACGCTTACGTATGGACATGGGTCTGTGTGCATATTTATGTGTAAGCGTACATATGTACATACGTATATACAAAAGCATATGAGTTCGTGTGTACTTTCGGGTATATTACTTGCACGTTAGCATGTAGGCGTTTTTTATGTCGTTGGTATGAAACAAGTACCCACACAATTATGAATATATGTATGTATGTACATATGTAAGTATTTATAAAAATTTTACTAACATAAATATACTCATACATACATACACATATCTGTAGCTATGTGTCGCAGTATAAATTGTATATGTACATACATTTATACATATGTATATCTGCATTATATTTACATGTATAGTACGATAATTATAAATTAAATGCGGATCGTTTCACATGCTTTATGTTCACGATAATATGTATCCGAATTTAACTTTTGAGATGTTTTTGCACAAATGAATGTATGTACATACATGTACATGCATATGTATGTATGTACGTATAAAAACACGTATTAATATAAACGCATAATTGAACATTTGACAAATTATTGCAACACATACATATGAACATACATGCATAAATTTAATTATTTTGCATATAATTTTACGTTTTAGGCATCCATTCATAAAATGATACTTTATTTGGGCTCACATTGTCTAAGCATCATATCACCAGCGAAATAATATAATATGTATGTGTGTATATTAATAGCTCATTTTAAACGATTTACAATATAGTAAATGCGGCTTCTAGCGAATTTTGAACCTGGTTGGTTATCGCAATTTTTATTAATTTTTAACCTATTATACTGTACCAATATGAAGCATGTGTTAAAATGCACAGCAAGCAAGTATAAGTAGATCTTGAATTCTTTGTTATCCCGACATACTTTTTTGCATTATTACATTTTTGACATGTAGCATATTGCATACTTCATATTTAAAGACAGACATTTTGTGATTATTGACTTTGCAAAAACTACCTTAAAATCCCAAAATCGCATTTTTTATTTGGAACTTTTTTTCAAGAAATTTAATTCAAAATTAGAGGGCAGTGAACTGCTTCGATAAATTTAAACATAAGCCCTAAAGTGCGAATATTAACATATGAGCATTAGAGACACCAGATTCTGCCGATTGTCGCAATTATTACTAATTTTTAATTCCGATTGCAAATTTTGGCCAGGTCTTTTTAATCTATGTACATAACATGGATAAATTTTATATTATATGAATATAAGAAATGCGTTAATATTATATACATACATACATACATATGTTTGTACATATATTCATATGTACATATGTATGTACATACGTCGTAGAAAAACTCGCTGATGGTGCAACCTGCAAAATTTTGCCTTGGTGACAATATTTTCGTTTTGATATAATTTCTTTAAAACTTTAGTATATATAAGTTTCGCATTCATAAAGTATTTATGCACGTGTTAAATGTATGGATGAGCGTTGACACGAGGTTATTAAATAAAATAATGGGCAAGTCAGATAAAAGCCTTAAGAGTATATATGTACATATGTATGTATAGTATGTATATGTATATTTGTACTGTAATTTTTACACACAAATTTACCGCCATAATTAAATATTTATACATACATACATATGTGTGAATGGATGTATGTATATGCAAATGTTTATTGCTTGCTAGTCAGAGAGTTCTTTGAAAAATTAAATCTTTGGCTGCCTTTAAAATACAACACTGGACACGTTCACCTACACATATACATGACATGACTCACAGATACTAAACACATATGCACTGCACGGAATTGGGAAAACACGTTCTGACTATACAATGTACAGTGTACACTATCTACATATTCATATGTATATACATTTGTACGTATTTGAAGTAAAGCAACAGTTGAATTGTCTTTGTATTGGTTAGAACGACAAATGCTTACTTGCATCGTTCACTTGTTCCGTCCGCTATACTTCATGAATGTATGTATGTATACATACAAGCGCCATGTAGTTACAAATACATAGAAGATGAACCGAGCCAGAATGTCTGGCAAATGCTAGAGCAATTTTGCTGCTAATCGTTTAGTGTGGAAAGAAGAAACGGCGCAATCGAACGTGTATCATAGGAAGTCGCATTATTACATACGGGAATATAATAATTTTTGAGAACAATATAAGTTTATCGAGCGGTATAATTAAATTGTGGTTGTCCAAACATTGCATTTTTGGATGATAAAATCTGTTTAAAAATTATTAATGATTTTATATAATGATATCTAAGTCAAATAATACACAAGTGCCAACAGCAGCAATAAATATTTTACAAAACACACATACAACAACAAATATGGCAAGTAATGGCGGTGCGAACAACCTCACAAATAATTCGAAAATGGGTTCTCGCCGAATATTTACACCTCATTTCAAGCTTCAAGTATTAGAATCATATCGAAAAGACAGCGATTGCAAAGGTAATCAACGGGCAACGGCCAGAAAATATAATATACATAGGAGACAAATTCAAAAATGGTTACAATGTGAATCGAATTTAAGATCTTCAGTTGCAAGTATAAATCATAGTGGCTTAAAACATCAGTTTCATAACGTTAGTCAACAACAACATCAGCAAGTGCCGATTATGATCCCAACGAATAGTAATAGTCAGTTTGGCTACCATCATTTTGAAAGTAAACCTCAGCAACTGCCCTTGGACACAGCCAGACACAGTGTCGCTACAAATTCTACAACAGTGCCATCAGTACCAGTTGTGGTTCCATCAACGAATGCATCAACACAAGGGGTATATGCAGCGGCGAACTTGGCCGCGGTGGTGGCGGCCGCCGCAGCAGCGGGTGCTATAGCTATCGCCAGCACTTCGACTACAAATACATCGTCACCACTATGTCAGACTGTAGTAAGTGGCAACACTGCAGGAATATCGTCACCAATTCTTCATACTCACCACCTTCAGCCTCACCACCATCATCATCATCATCATTACGATACGCCATACACTCATGCTTCTTCAAATATGTCTATACCAATACCCGTTCTAACACATATTTCCCCGCAACACCATCGGCATTACCCATACAACTTACCTCCGCATACCCATACACTGTTACAACCACAATCTCGGGTGTCAACAATACCGTCATTAATGTCGTCAACTTGTCTACCTGTGACTGTTTTGTCTTCAACTGACTTGGCTTCTTCAGGTTCGCCACAAACCAACATAACGGCAAAGGAAGTCCTATTCGAACGAAGTGAGGCAATTAATTTAATTGAATTGAGCGAACATGAAACGAAAATTGTAGTGGATAACATTGAAGATTGCTGTGGCCGCAAATCTTTAAATAAATATCCTCAAACTGCAAGCATTGAAAATGGAAATCAAAAAGAATATGCATTGCAAAACTATAACCTGACGCAAGAATCATCAAACACACCGTGCCTAACTGTTACGCCAATCGATCTATCTATTGGCTCTCGACGTGAGAATGCTGAGAATATAAATTGTAGTTTAAGACATTTACCAAGTACTGATGATGTGGCTGAAAATAAAAACGAGAATGTGGTCGATTTGACTTTTAGGAAGCGGAAGGTTATTTCGATGAATGATCAACCAAACAAACACATGAGAAATTCGGAAAATAATTCTTCCACTTTATTGACAAAAGTTAAAGAACCTAATGAAAGTGATGATGATGATGATGACATCGAAGTTGAAATGGAAATTAAGTCACCTCCTCCGAAACCAGTAAAATTATTTAAACCATATCTCCTTGACGAAAAAGATGAGAAATTTGATGAAAATGAGGAAATTTTAGAAAAAAAAGTTTCCGATGAAAACGAGAGTTGCATATCTTCACTATATAAAATAGAGAGTGATGGAAAACCAAACAATTTTAATCTGTCAAATATTCCCGATCATAATTTTCAAGTAGAGAGTACGTACTTTCAAAGATGCAAGCCGTTAAATCTTCCAAGTGCCTTTCATAAGACTGCAATGTCAGCTACATCTCCAGTGATTCCATGTGCCGAAGGATCTCCTGTTTCAGGATATGAGAGTTCATCTTCAACATATAGCGAATCATCATATAAAGACGAGTATTACAGAATAAATGAAGAAAGAACCTGTAATATTGATCTGCAAGTGCATGCAGTCTGTGAGAATTTGACATGCCAAGAGAATTGCGTTCGAAAATGGTTAAATCAAGATACAAACTCAAACCCACCGGCAACTAATGCTTCCATTGTTTTGTATGCCTAAGTTTTTTAGATTGTAATTTGTAATCATTTACATACATTATTTTGTGTATACACATATGCAGCAAATTTTAAGTAATGATTATTTAAATTTAAAGAAAAAAAACGGAAAAATCAAAAAATCTTTAGAGAGATTTATAGAAGGCTGTATATTGTATTTAAAGATTATGGCAATAACTGTAAACATATATATAATTATATATTTATCTTTATAATCCATTAAGTGGATAAAATTTATTAGTATCTACGGATGTAAATAAACTCCCAAATGGGTAGTTTTCGGTAGTTGTAAGCAAAATGTAAAACCGTGACATTTAAAATGCAATAATTTTGAGAGTTAATGTTTCAACATATCAATATTAAATGGAATAAAATTATTTAGGATATAAGTATATTTTTATTTACATACACACGATATGTATCACCGGTTTTAAAATGTCAATTAAAAAGTGGCTTAAGAATTAAAGCTTTAAATCAAATCGAAAATCTACAAGTAAATTTATGCATGTCATATGTACTCATATAAGATTTGTAATTTTTTGAAAAGTTATTTCTAAACTTGTATAGCTAAAGTTATAAAATAAAATGAGCTGCAATCAAATAAGTATAATAAAAGTACAAAGACTTAACTATATTTGGTTTTTGTTTTACTCTTTATTTATCCATAACTTTCAGCCTTCAGACAAGCATTAACCATTATTCGTGTTATGAAATAATTTATTCAACCTGAACAGAAAACACTTCGCCGTATTTTTGTACCAAATGAGAGATGAAATTTATTTACAAACTTGGAAACAGCAAGAGAAAACTTAGAGAAACCGAATCAAATACAAAAAATCACACAAAATGCTGTGGTCCATTAAATGTAAGTTCCCATGCAACTATGTATCTTACATACTTTTTGGTCATAAATAGAAAGAATTTTCTTTTGCGGCAAAATCAGCTCAAAATTGGATATCTACTTAATCTATACTCTAAAATATAATTAATTAAATATTAGATTCATAAACTAAAAATAAGTGTAGAAAATTATCCGGGTAACTTAAATGTTCCGATAACCATTGTAAATTTGCTCCATCGTGTATGCTGATACCTTGGGTCCGAACTTCAACTAAAAGAAAGAAAGGATATTAATAAAAACAAGAATAAATGTTAACTTCGGCTGCACCGAAAAATAATAAATTTAACAAGTCTATTATAACATAATAGAAAGAGATCTTGGTCGCTCAATTTGTCTGCCAGTGGTCCGATCTAAACAATTTGTAAGGAAATTGTAGTGCTGCCTTTGATAATAATCTTTGCCGAATTTCGCCAATATATCTTGTTAATTAAAAGACTTTTCCATTCAAGGAAACGATTTTTATTGTTTAATTTGTATGGTTGCTAGGTGTGCAAATTTCTAATTGATTTAGCTAACCCAACTCAGCTCGTCAGTGATCATTTATATATGTGCTTTATTTGGTCTCGGTGTAACGAACTTCGGGGCAATCTTTATGTTACTTTTCAGGGTATACATGTAATGACAAGTAGTGTATTTAAACTTACCAACTTTTTTAAGTGGTGTCGACATCTCAATCATCATTTCACCAACAGTTTTCTTTTGCCCGTTTTTGTTTATAGGTGTTATCAACTTTTGTATATAAGTATCTTCCTATAATGGCGAAAATGAAAAAATAATATTTTTTGATAATATATGCAATATTATAGAGATAATATAATCATTATTCAAGTAAATTAGTTTATCTATGGGTAATTGGAGTACTATAAATAAAATTAAATATACCCATTTAACATGAATTTTCCTTTTTCAAAAAATATAATATTTAGGATAGATATAAAGTAACATATATGTACATATATAAGAAATATTTCCAATTCCAAGAACTGAGGACCTTCGGGGATTGACCAACAAGAGATATTTTGCAAAGCCATCAATTAAGAAAGGAGTTCTTCGGAAAAGAACTAAGGCTCCCTTTATAAAACTTATTGAGCCATAATATAATTATATAATAAAATATATTTATAATCCGTAAAATAGTTGTATTTTATTGAATTAAAAATTTCTCTTTATTTTTTAGTTTATGTATCTTGCATGTAGTTCAAAACTAAGTAGATAAACAATCCCTTTTGTGATTGTTAAAATGTTCAATTAGTTTTTTTTTAATATTTAATAAGACATAAATATATGGTAACATTTCAGCAAAATACTAGTATGCGTTCAAGATAAAATGTGTGCGGCTGAAGTTTTATTATATATAAAATTTTCTTCTAGAGAACCTCCTATATCAACACATACTCCGAATGGGTTCGGTTAGTACGGGCTGCGTCGAATAAAATCTTTCTATTCGTGCGAACATTATGAACTAAAATAAGTATTTTATTTTAAAAATGTATTTTAGATTTGAAACAAAGAAGAAGAAAACAATAATTATATTTTATTTAGTATTAATTTTTCCAGAACCCCATCAATTAGTGCTTTCATGGTGGTGTCCGATACTATCATAGTTGCTGAAAACTACTTTTTTTTAAGGTTTTGAAGAACTTAAGGCACTTTTTTTGTTGTCTTCAACTCCCTTTTTACTAAAGCCCATCTCTCAATCGGCCTATGTTCTGAATAGTTAGGCCGATTCGCTACTCTGGGAACTAATCATTCTCTTGGAACCACTCTAAGGGTGTTTTACCATAGTGAACGTGAATTGATTGTACCCGATCAAATGAATAAACTGCTCTTTTTGTTTCAACTGTAACACCTGAAATTCCTTTGGAAACTTTGTAACTTTTTTGGCTTTGAATTTTTCAAAAACATTTCATTGGCTGTATAAGGAAGGTGCTGAGAAGAGTCCGCTAAAATGTAAGTCTCGTCGTCCATTATATAGCATCCGACTTTCGCAACAAAATATTTCGTCAGCTTCTTAGCTCGTTGTTTTGCGGTTTCTTTCTTGACTGCGTTTCTCTCCGGAACCTTCAATATCTTGTACGTCTTCAGTCCTGTGTACGGAAGATTCTGAGCTAAGTTTCCTTCTCAAACTGGGTGTTTCTTGATATTGGGCACAACATTCATCACCTTCTCATGATCATGTGGCCTCTTACTTTTACCAGAACCTTTCCTTCTATAAATACACATATCTTCCTTAAAACGTTTAATACTGCGAGCAATGGTTTTAGGGTTAGACACTAAAGTTGCTTTTAAAAAAATTTAATGTTTTAGCGCATTCCAATTCGCTAAGATTAAAAATTTTGTATACGAAATTTTTAATTGCACAGTAATGAAAAATATGTAACGGACAATTTTCTTCGACGCATTATTCCTAAGTTTGCCTCAATAGCTTGAGTAAAACCTGAAACTGACCACTGCAAGCTCACAAAGTTTCACTTATTCAAAAAAAAAAATAACGTGCCACAATTAAGCTACAAATTTATTAATTATTCAATTGAACTGTAATATTGGCACGGTACAGTTTCATGTTATTAAGATTAAAAATAAAAAGCATTGGGCGACCACAACTGACCACAATTCCGCCTAACTTCCATATAACGCTTTGACTTAATCGAGCAAGTACAAACTGCAATAAGAGTGTAGAGCTGCTGGCGTCCTGAAGTATTGATATCATTGGCCTCAATACCCGCGCCGTTAGTTTTGCTTTCTCCATGCTAGATAAGGAAGCAAAGCAAATGGGTGTGGCAATAACGAGAGTAAAACGAAATATCTCCTGTCATCAAACAAATAGTCATCGCACTCGCGACTTGTCCCTCACGTCACTGTTGACAGTCAACCCTTCGAATTTGTAGATAATTTCGTCTATCTTGGACAGCAACAACAATGCCAGCCTTGAAATCCAACGCAGAATAACTCTCGCCAACAGCTGCTACTTTGGACTGAATAGGCAGCAATTGAGAAGTAAAATCCTTTCTCGACGAACAGTCACTCATTATTCCCGTCCTGCTATATAGTGCAGAGGCATGAACGATGACATCTGATCGATCGACGTTACAATTTTTTTAGAGAAAGGTTCTGCGAAAGATTTATTGATTCTTTGCACGTTGGCCACGGTGAATATCGCATTCGATGGAACGATGAGCTGTATTAGCGATACGACGACAATGACATAGTTCAGCGAATTAAGAGACAGCGGCTACGCTGGCTAGGTCATGTCGTACGTATGGACGAGCTGTATTAGATATACGACGACAAAGACATAGTTCAGCGAACTAAGAGACAGCAGCTACGCTGGCTAGGTCATGTTGTACGTATGGACGAATATACTCCAGCTCTGAAAGTATTCGACGCAATCCTCCCCAGGGGAAGCAGAGGAAGGGGAAGACCTCCACTCGGTTGGAAATAGGATAGAAGTTTACTTCTGCATACGAAATAGAGATAACCAAAAGTTGTGTGGGATAAGAAATGCATTAAACCTATCAATTAGATTAAGATATCTCACAGATTAAGAGATATTTTTGAAAAAAGTCAGCCATATTCAATGAGGGTCTCATATACGGTATCTGGGTTTGAAAAGTTCTAGTCCGATTTCGATAATTTTTAGCTGGTATTATTATCTTTATTCGATATCTTATTTGAAGTGAGAGAAGCTGATGGAGTTTAAAATTGGGTTAGTTAGGAAGTAGATGGGGTCAAATCCGCCCAACTTGGGAATTTTATATGGGCGGCAAAAGTGGTTGTTATCCGATCTCATTGCAATGTATATTTTTTAAACTACAGCAGCGCCTAAAGCTATCGCTATTAGTTTCTAGTGTTACAAACAACCGTAAGGCGCATAAAACTATTATACTCTGTGCAACATATTGCGAGAGTATAAAAATTACTTTATTAGCATAAGAAATTGTAAAATTGTTAATGATATATACTCACATCAGCATAAAATCGAACTGGTATGTATTTAAATGTTTCTTGATCTCCATTAGCCTCCATCAAACGCCTATTAATTGCCCAAAACTGATCAAATTTATCATTGCTTAGTCCTTGCCAGAGTTGGTTGTGATCCTTCTTCTGCATCGAAGATATTATTTGTCCTCTATGCTTCAGAACATCAGCTTCCTTTAAACATGACATAAAATGTGATTCCAAGAGGTCTCTGTAAATAATTATATATATTATATATAAATTGTATTGCAAATTATATAAATGTATTTAATGAAAAAACCACAAACCTAGTTGAAAGCTTCACTAAAACGTCTTCTGGGAATTTAGAAAAATGTATTGTAAGACACCACGGCACACTATCTTCTTCAGGATATAATAGATCGTATAAAACACCTTTATTAAAACAAGAGTCAATATTACTTTGTATGCTACAAATTTATCATATTTTAAATATATCACGTAAATTATGCATATTTCATTTAAATAGACTTTCACTAAATCTACATTCAGAGAGAATATAATATGACGCATGTCATGTCCTACGGAGTAGAATTATGGGTCAACACATTAAGTGAAAATAATCTAAAGCCTGAAAAACTGCATCGGTAATTAATAGCATTTGAACGTCGAAAAAATAATAATAAATGTCACCACTACAAAAGAGGGAATAAAGATAACTACGCAGCGCCTATATGGTCGCCTGGATGCAGTGGTACGCAGATGAGGAAACTCCAGACCTGCCAGAATACTGCACTCCGGACCACGACGGGATGCCTCTTGATGTCTCCCATCGAACACCTCCACAGTGAGACACGTATGCTACCTGTAAAGGAGCATAATCAACTCCTCTCCAGGCAGTTCCTGCTGGGTTGTTTTCGTAGGAATCACCCCTGCAGCCACCTGCTTGGCGCAGAACCGCCTCCCAGGAGCATCAAGAGGTCATTCCTCGACTATGTCGACGACATTGAACAGTACGCCGACCAGACTTCGGACGCAACGAACTATCGACAGGCACTGGCCGCCATTCACAGTGGAGCCATCAACATCTTCATCGACTCCCTTCCCGTGAATGGCGTTCTTGGAGTCAAACCACCACCTATTGCAGACGAGGAGCTCCAGTTGCCGCGAGAAACGGGAGTGACCCTAGCGCAACTTCGTTCTGGATACTGTAGCAGGTTAAACTCCTACCTATCCAGAATCGACCCCGACATACCCAATGTATGTCCTGCATGCAACGAGTCTCCGCATGACACTGGCCACCTCTTTGCATGCCCTACAAACCCTACCCATCTAACACCCCCCTCCCTTTGGTCCGACCCCGTCGAAACAGCACGTTTCCTGGGCCTACCGTTAGATGACCTCGACGACAACACAAGTAACCCTCACCATCCTAACGGGGATTAGATAACCGTTAACAACAACAACAACAGGGAATAAAGAGCCATACTTAAGCAATAGCAAACTCATTATGAGCAAAGACGTCCTGGTACGCGAACGGCTAGGACAGTTAAGAAGAAAAAAGGTTAACTTCGGCTGCACAGAAGCTAATATACCCCCCACAGGTGTATTTCTTTTAGTAACTATTAGTTTGTATGGGAGCTATAGTAATCCGATCTGAATAATTTCTTCCGAGATTATATTGTTACCTTAAGCAGTAATCCATGTCAAATTTAATGAAGATACTACGTTAAATGCGAAAGTTTTCTATACAGGTCATTGATTCCGATCGTTCGGTTTGTATGGCAGCTATATGCTATAGTATTCCGATCTGAACAATTTCCTCGGAGATTACATTGTTGCCTTAGAAAATAATCTATAGCAAATTTCGTGAATACATCTTGTAAAATGTGAAAGTTTTCCATACAAGAACTTGAAACCGATCGTTCGGTTTGTATGGCAGCTATATGCTATAGTAATCCGATCTGAACAATTTCTTCGAAGATTACATTGTACCCTTAGAAAATAACCTGCGCCAACTTTTGTGAAAATACATTGTCAAATGTGAAAGTTTTCCATTTAAGAACTTAATTCCGATCGTTCAGCTTGTATGGCAGCTATATGTTATAGTGGTCCGATATTGGCAGTTCCGACAAATAAGCAGCTTGAAGGGAAATGACGTTTGCAAAATTTCAAAACGATATCTTAAAAACTGAGGGACTAGTTCAAATATATATTGACAGACGGATATGGCTAAATCGACGCAGTTCAACATACTGATCATTTATATATATCTTTATAGGGTCTCCAACACTTCCTTCTGGGTATTACAAACTTCGTGACAAATTTAATATACCCTGTTCAGGGTATAAAAATATAACGGAGTGGTTCAGAAAGAAACATGGCGTAGTATTATACTACTCAAACCTGGGCATCGACGTTTTAGGAAATATTTATATAAAAAGGACAAAAAAGAAGAGCTGTCTTGTATATACAACGATATGCTCGAGGATGACTACTGAACACACGTTTTTGAAATGCATACGCTGGAAATTAGTCCGTTTTACGAGCTTCAAAACGATTAAAAATGAGAAATACATAGAAATTGAGATACGGTAGTGCAAAAACTCTTAGAAAACACGACTACTCCCAGTAGGAATTGGCAGAAATTCTTCTTCTTCTTTACTGGCGTAGACACCGCTTACGCGATTATAGACGAGTCAACAACAGCGCGCCAGTCGTTTCTTCTCTTCGCTACGTGGCGCCAATTGGATATTCCAAGCGAAGCCAGGTCCTTCTCCACTTGGTCCTTCCAACGGAGTGGAGGTCTTCCTCTTCCTCTGCTTCCCCCGGCGGGTACTGCGTCGAATACTTTCAGAGCTGGAGTGTTTTCATCCATCCGGACAACATGACCTTGCCAGCGTAGCCGCTGTCTTTTAATTCGCTGAACTATGTCAATGTCGTCGTATATCTCGTACGGCTCATCGTTCCATCGAATGCGATATTCGCTGTGGCGAACGCGCAAAGGACCATAAATCTTTCACAGAACCTTTCTCTCGAAAACTCGCAAAGTCGACTCATCCGTTTTTGACATCGTCCAAGCCTCTGCACCATATAGCAGGACGGGAATTGAGTGACTTATAGAGTTTGGTTTTTGTTTGTCGAGAGAGGACTTTGCTTCTCAATTGCCTACTTAGTCCAAAGTAGCACCTATTGGTAAGAGTTATCCTGCGTTGGATTTCTGGGCTGACATTGTTGGTGGTGTTTACGCTGGTTCCAAGATAGACGAAATTATCTACAACTTCAAAGTTATGACTGTCAACAGTGACGTGAGTGCCAAGTCGCGAGTGCGACGACTGTTTGTTTGATGACAGGAGATATTTCGTTTTACTCTCGTTATTGCCACACCCATTTGCTTTGCTTCCTTGTCCAGTCTGGAGAAAGCAGAACTAACGGCGCGGGTGTTGAGGCCGATGATATCAATATCATCGGCATACGCCAGCAGTTGTACACTCTTATAGAAGATGGTACCTTCTCTGTTGAGTTCTGCAGCTCGAACTATTTTCTCCAAAAGCAGGTTGAAAAAGTCGCACGATAGGGAATCGCCTTGTCTGAAACCTCGTTTGGTATCGAACGGCTCGGAGAGGTCCTTCCCGATTCTGACGGAGCTTTTCGTGTTGCTCAACGTCAGTTTACACAGCCGTATTAGTTTTGCGGGGATACCAAATTCAGACATCGCGGCATAAAGGCAGTTCCTTTTCGTGCTGTCGAAAGCAGCTTTGAAATCGACGAAGAGGTGGTGTGTGTCGATTCTCCTTTCACGGGTCTTTTCCAAGATTTGGCGCATCGTGAATATCTAGTCGGTTGTTGATTTACCAGGTCTAAAGCCACACTGATAAGGTCCAATCAGTTTGTTGACGGTGGGCTTTAATCTTTCACACAATACGCTCGACAGAACCTTATATGCGATGTTGACGAGGCTAATCCCACGGTAGTTGGCGCAGATTGTGGGGTCTACTTTTTTATGGATTGGGCATAGCACACTTAAATTCCAATCGTTGGGCATACTTTCGTCCGACCATATTTTGCAAAGAAGCTGATGCATGCACCTTATCAGCTCTTCGCCGCCGTGTTTGAATAGCTCGGCCGGCAATCCATCGGCCCCTGCCGCTTTGTTGTTTTTCAGGCGGGCAATTGCTATTCGAACTTCTTCATGGTCGGGCAATGGAACGTCTGCTCCATCGTCATCGATTGGGGTATCGGGTTCGCCTTCTCCTGGTGTTGTGCGTGCACTGCCATTCAGCAGGCTGGAGAAGTGTTCCCTCCATAATTTAAGTATGCTCTGGGCATCGGTGGCTAGATCACCTTGGGGGGTTCTACAAGAGTATGCTCCGGTCTTGAAACCTTCTGCAAGCCGCCGCATCTTTTCGTAGAATTTTCGAGCATTACCCCTGTCGGCCAGCTTATCAAGCTCTTCGTACTCACGCATTTCGGCCTCTTTCATTTTCTGTCTACAAATACGTCTCGCTTCCCTCAACTCTCGGTATCTATTTCTATTTCTAATTGGCAGAAATTAGCTGAATGAAAATATAGGCAGCGATGATGTGCGTGACGTAAAAGTCAGCACGAGCAGAGTAGACGGGATCCCTACAAAAAGCTGTATATCGAAATTCTTTTCGTACAAAATTCTGTAAACTAACGTCGCGAAATTCTGTAGTGACAAAATTCTGCATTTACAAAATTAAGTATTTACAAAGTTCTGTAAAGACGAAATTCCGCACTGACAAAATTCTGTATTAAAAAAATTCTGTATTGAAAAAATGGTGTATTGACTAAAGTCTGTTTTTATTTGACAATTTCATGTGCCAAGTGATATTTATACAAAGAAAGATAAATGAGAATTTTAAGTCCAGAATAACAATTCAACAAACAAAAGACTTCAATATTAATTCAAACGTTAAGTACATATGTATGCAAAAAATTAGAAATGAGTATTTCAAGTACGGAAAAGTAGTACATATATAATTAGATTAAAAACAAATATTTTTTGCTATTCTTTTCAAAAAAGATACTTTTCCAATAATTACTCTTTTTTTATTATTCTTTTAATTTGTTTGTTAGATCTAATTGATCTTAACTTTTTTGGAAAAATTTTTCCATTTTCTACTCTTGATATTTGCGATTTCACATAAATCATCTCTGCTTTCAAGTTAGCTATAAGTTGATAAATACCGCAATTTTTTTTTCCTACAATGACATTAAGTCGTCGATGCCAAGCCTCTACACTATTTTGAGTTCTAGGAAACTGACTCGTTTCTACATTCCTATGCACTGACCAAAATGTCGGCTGATGTTTTGGTGGTGCATCAAATTTACCAATGTAGTTCCTTTCAAACCAATTTGCTTTAGTTGCTTTCACAATTCTTACGACAATGAAATCAATTAAAAAGAAGAAAAAAGCAAAGTAGAGTTAATTAGAAATTCAAACAAAAACAGGTAGGTAATTCTGTATTTACTTTTTTATAAAATTCTTTGTATTTCTTATCATTTATTTACAGAATTACGTAAATACAGAATTTTGTCAATACAGAATTTCGTCAGTACAGAATATTTTTTACAGAATTTTGAAATACATAATTTTAGATACAGAATTTTATAATACAGAATTTTTAAATACAGAATTTCGCATACAGGATTTTGTAAACAGAATATTGTATAGTACAGCATTTCGTACCCAACCCGAGTAGACAATTCTTGGTTTTGAGGTCTTGGAAACCATATAAGGGCTTGGAAGAAAGCAGGCGAGGGCCTCAAATAAACTGAAATCGAACCGTAATATGGACTAATGCCAAAGCGGATGTACCACAGCCTCTAAGAGTGCGGTGGAGAAGAAATTTAATTAAACGTCGATTAATGAGTGTGTTAAAAACTTGGAAAAGCAAGGGAAACCCCCTTTTGCTGAACAGTGGTGTTATCGGAGATCAGATCTTCCAGCGGAATTGATTGGGTATTGTATAAACTCGCTATATATAATATGAATCTGAGATTAGGAAGTCCAAAATATCATCTTCTGGGAAAGCGTGGAAGGCTGTCATAAATCTTTCAGCTTTAGACGTATTCTCGATAAGAACCCTATCCCTTTGGAGCATTTGACAAATGGGGCGAGTGATTGGACGGTGAGCAGTGCTGAGTGGTTACAGTCATTTCGGGAAGGCTGCACAGCCTTCTAGGGTCTTTTGAACAAGCTTCGTCTCACAACTACAATAGCGAACTACGTTAGTCTAGAAATTTAAAAACATCGATTTTTTTTATATTTTCAAAGTTTAACTATTCAAAAATATGTGTACAAGAGGGTTTTTCAAAATTCGAATTATTTTCGGAGATATAGGTATTTTTCTGACCCGGCATCCAAACTGGTTCGGGCGGAACGCGAAACTTTAAAAGCGTTTTTCTCAAAACTGACTTTTTCGGAACGATGCCCATGATTTCTCAGGTTCTACTGGACCGATATACTTGAAATTTTTATAGAGTCTTCTTTATAGGCTTGTCTATGGTTGGAACTAGCCCCATCCCCAAATTTTTATTTTTATTATTTTTAAAAAATTCTAAATAGTCAGAAAAAGTGATCCCAAAAACTTTTTTTCAGGCAGTCGCCATTTTGTGAAAAAAAATGTTTTCCACTAGATTAATAATCTTTTTTTTTTGGTTTCAGATAACTAGGAGGGTTGAAATCATGGGCATGTTCACGTGGAAATTTTTAGAGACCTCCCCGTTACCTTTAGCCCCAGGATCAGCCCTACTACGTAACTTAAGAAATGATATATTCCCAGAGTGCGCGAAGACTCTCAATGTAGTAGTGTGACGACATTATGATGATGAGAAGTAGGCATGGCATGCAACATAAGAATGCCAAGAAAATGGTATGTAGAATATTTGATTGAAATTCCTAACATATCGGGTTTAACCTAGATGTATGCAGTACCACGTTCATGGTCCAATTGTCGTAGAGTCCTTTGTAGTCTTGGGGCAGCATCGTTTTTGTGAAGTATAATGCTTCTAATGTGTTTATTTCTACTTTCAATCGGTATATGGAGAGTGAACATGGTTATCATCTGTTTCACATCATTTGAGGATGTGAGATTCATCCTCAGCAAGTAAAGGTGTTACTAGCTCCACTGTAAATGACGTTCCGTACCCGTCGGAAATTGGTCGGTATATTGTTCAAGTTCGCCGACATGTATAGAAGAATTTTTATACCCTGAACAGGGTAATTAAGTTTGCCACGAAGCTTGTAACACTCAGAAGGTAGCGTCGGAGACCATATAAACTATATATTTAAATGATCAGTATGTTGAGCTGAGTCGATTTAGCCATGTCCGTCTGTCTGTCTGTCTGTATATATACGAACTAGTCCCTCAGTTTTTAAGATATCGTTTTGAAATTTTGCAAACGACATTATCTCGAAATTTTGTATAAATGATTTTCTAAGGCAACAATGTAATCTCCAAAGAAATTGTTCAGATCGGTTAACTATAGCATATAGCTGCCATACAAACTGTATGATCGGAATCAAAAGCTTGCATGGGAAACTGTCTCATTTGACGATATATCTTCACGAAATTTGGTATGAGTTATTGTTCATAAAAATAATGTAATATCGGAAGAAATTGTTCAGATTGGCTCACTATAGCATACAGCTGCCATACAAACCGAACGATCGAAATCAAGGGTTTGTATGGAATGCTTTCGCATTTTACGTGGTATCTTCACGAAATTTGACATGGATTACTGCTTAAGGTAATATAATATAGTCTCCAAAAAATTTTTCAGATCGGGTTACTGTAGCATATATGTAGTTTCCATACAAACCGAACGACCGGAGTTAAATGCTTGCATTGGAGACTTTTTCAGTTAACGAGATATATTCTCCAAATTCGTCGTGGTTTATTCTCTAAGGCAACGCTACAATAGTAGAAATTTTGCAGGTTTTGTTGTAACCTGCCATAAAAACTAAAAAAACAAAACTAGTAAAATGTTTTCCTTTGGATGAAAACCACTGGCCGGTTACATCTTTAGATTTAATTAAGCACATAATTATTAGCTTCGGTGCAGCCGAAGTTAGCGTTTTTCCTTGTTCAATGATGTTCCGATTAAGTGTCTCCCCATGAAGATGCTTGATGTGAGACATACTGTTGCTGTTGTTGTTATCGCGGCAGAATTAAGCCGAGTTGACAGTCGTTGGCGGGATAAAAATCCGGGCCCGTTCCGGTAACGTAGACTCGACTGCCGTGGGACACGATTAACTCGGATTTTATCCTGCCAACTCTGTGTAGTAAGTAATACCGTTTTGTGTCGTATTTGGTACCTATGTTATAGGAAAAGCCTACTTTTGGTAAAAGGCATTTTATGGCCGTGAAAATTGTCGGATTGAGTAAATAAAATTAAAAGAACTTTTATTGATATTTATACTAAAAAATGGTTATAAAAGAATTAGCAAGTGTTGGCGGATATAAAAGTTAAAAATATAAGTGTAAAATTCATTTAATAAATCGGAGAAACACGTGTTATAAATAGTTGAATTTTCGAACTTTAAATGCAAATATCTCAAAAACTATAAGTCAGCGGCAACTATATGGGCCATTCCATCAATTGGCGACATGGTTTTGTACCCGTGGTTCTCCGATTTTGACCAAACTTTAGAATATCATAATATAGACCAATAGAAGAATATCTGTTAACTGTTTAGTGGTCAAAGTTGCTCCGTTGTTTTTTGGCGCGCACTTTAAATTGAGACCAAACAAAAAAATGACTTTTTGTTTTATTTTTTAACGACGTCAAAATTGAGTGAAAAAATTTTAAGTTATCCAATTTTATGTAAAAAAATCTCAGCTTTCTGATAAAAATGCTTTCAAAATCCAAAAAAGTTTTCAAAATCAAAAAAAAACATTTTTTTTCCAAAAACCCGGTTTTTTGAGCTTTTCCCCCAACTATTTTTCAAAATTGACCTTTCCATTCGATTCCTCGTTAAATTTTACATAAGAATCAGTGTTCAAAAATATGGGACTCTGATCCCATGAACAGCAAAAAAAAAAAATGCAAAGTTGTAGCTCAAAATCCAAAAATAACATTATTTTCCCAAAAATCCGGTTTTTTGTGCTTTTCCACCAACTTTTTTTCAAAATTGACTTTTCCATTCGATTCCTCGTTAAATTTTACATAAGAATCAGTGTTCAAAAATATGGGACTCTGACAGCAAAAAAAATTCAAAATTGTCGCTATACCGCGCAGTGTGTTCGCTTAGAAGGTTGTGTGAAAGAGGTAAATGTGTAAATTGTATTCTTAGACTTGAATTAAGAATTCATTCATAAAAATATGCGCCGTATAGCGACAACTTTGAATTTTTTTTGCTGTTCATGGGATCAGAGTCCCATATTTTTGAACACTGATTCTTATGTAAATTTAACGAGGAATCGAATGGAAAGGTCAATTTTGAAAAATAGTTGGGGGAAAAGCTCAAAAAACCGGGTTTTTGGAAAAAAAAATGTTTTTTTTTTGGATTTTGAAAATTTTTTTGGATTTTGAAAGCATTTTTATCAGAAAGCTGAGATTTTTTTACATAAAATTGGATAACTTAAAAATTTTTTCACTCAATTTTGACGTCGTTAAAAAATAAAACAAAAAGTCATTTTTTTGTTTGGTCTCAATTTAAAGTGCGCGCCAAAAAACAACGGAGCAACTTTGACCACTAAAAAGTTAACAGATATTCTTCTATTGGTCTATATTATGATATTCTAAAGTTTGGTCAAAATCGGAGAACCACGGGTACAAAACCATGTCGCCAATTGATGGAATGGCTCATATACATATATGACCTCCTCTATCCGTACATACAAATTTTAATGCTATTCTAAAATTTACCCTTTTAATGCAGTCATTGAGCTATTTAATATGTTAATATATGATATATACAAATCTTCTCATCTATTTTGATAGGTAGCATAACTGGGTGCCTATGCCATATTCATCAAAAACAGTTAAGTGAAATTTAAGGGATTGAACTCTTTGGATTTTAGTAAATTTGAATGTTACTTAAGTTTACTTAACTTACCAATTGGATAGTGTAGCTTTAAAGGGATTCCATTGTAATCAAACCATATGTTTCCGTCCTGTTGTTCATGTGATATATAACGACTAAAATATTTTTTAACCTATATAAATAATTTTACATACATTAACATGCTTAAGAAATTTAATCTTATACCTTATCTGTTACTAGAGGTAAATAACTTAAACGCGAGACCATCAAGTAAAAGTTTTCAGGCTGTTGTAAACCGACGATTTCTTCCGAGTCAGC
Organism: Bactrocera zonata; assembly: GCA_037783105.1. Lineage (NCBI taxonomy): Eukaryota > Metazoa > Arthropoda > Insecta > Diptera > Tephritidae > Bactrocera > Bactrocera zonata. The sequence continues at coordinate 22,416 of JBAWJQ010004573.1, read as the reverse complement.
TTGAAAGCAAATAGCAATTTGACCCTCCCAGATCATTCTTAAAATCTCCCGATCATGAGCCATTTTATTTACCCAATTAAACAAACGCTTTCTTATTATATTACTTGTAGCAAAAGTAACCAAGTAAATTAACAAAGATATTTTTTTAAAATCTTCCTTGTTTTTATCGGTAACACATATTCTACCTGTCTGTCAACAATTCAACACCAAATACATTTCGATACCAATAATCGGAAATTATGCCTTTACTCATTATGACATTATAGGGTGTTGATACCATCAAATAAAATAAATTTCAGTATTTGTAGTTGATGACATCATTCAACGTTATAAGGGGGATTCTCTTGTTCTTGCCATATTGCATGGTGACATAAAATGCAAAAATCGTATACCGAAATATGCAATGGGACGAGAGCGCACACTGCAGAATCTAGTGATATATGAACAGCTGATTTGGTCCATTTATTGGGAATGAATATTGTGCGAAACTGTTGTGAATGAATATCATAAGTATTGTGGCACAATTCCGATTACTTTGGCGGTCGGGTAAAAAGCATGACTTTCGAAATAAATGGTCTATGTACGGATAGGGGAGGGGATATTAATGTTGCTAACACTTATATAGGGAAACTTTAGTATACCATCCCACGATTTCGAGGTTAAAAGTGGTATGGTTGGATAGGGCTAATGCTCCAGATTAAGAAAATATATAATTATTGCCGCCGCAAACTTATAGTTCTCGAGATATTTGCATTTAAAGTTGAAAATTTTGTAAATTTTATCTTGCAATTTCTTGATTTCTAGTAATTATTTGTTTTATATTATGCACTTTTTATGCACTTACACTTTATTACATTGTTTCTACATATTTATATTTTATTAATTATTTACATATTTGCTTAAAATAAGCATTTTATATTTTATACAAATTTCATTACATGCACAATAACAAAAGTATTATGTGTTGACAGCTACTAAGTGTTGCCATAATTACACATTGATCAAACGAATAAAAATGAGTATAAAAACTCAAACGCAGGAAACAAATAACATATGAAATAAATTTTCCATTGTAATAAAAAAAAGTTTTAAGGCTTATACGTATGGTTAATTGCATCTAATAATTTAAGAAAAGGATCATAATGATTATTAGCAATATTTTTCCTTCAAATATACTCAAAAATTAAATTGGAGCATATGCAGTTTAAAGAGAATGATGTACTCTATTTAACATAAAAGTAACTTTTAGATTTCCTTTGTGCATTGGCAGCCTTCGGCTGCATTTAAAAAAACCCTGGCCGATCCCACACCAGAGTAAACATTAGTCCATTCGCGTCCCACTTCTTTCTGCATTGGCGGACTTCGGCCGCCCTTTAAAAAAATACCCTGGCCGAGCGAATACCCGGGGTGACTGAAGTACTTTCGCGTATTACTTCTTTCTGCGTTGACGGCCTTCGGCCGCGCTCTAAAAAAATAACCCTGGTCGAGCGAATACCCGGGGTGACTGAAGTAATTTCGCGTAGTATTTCTTTCTTCGTTGGCGGCCTTCGGCCGCACTCTAAAAAAATAATCCTGGCCGAGCGAATACCCGGTATGACTGAAGTACTTTCGCGTAGAACTCCTCTGCGTTAAAAATAAAAAAATATATTGAGTGTTTGTTATAAAATGGTTATATTTTTTGGTTACTATGCACTCATTTTCAAACAAAATTTAAGTTTTCGTTATAAAATGGATACATTTTGGTTATTATATCAGTCAGCGATTTCCATTTATTTTTTATGAAACATTGGTTTGTATTTTGGGTGACAATATATATATTATTATATTTAAAATATGAGTTTGAGTACATAATAACCAAAAAATATAACTACTTTATATCCGAAACTCAAATTTTACTATAAATATAATAATATAAATATTGTCACCTAAAATACAAACCAATGTATCATCAAAAATAAATGGAAATCGTTGACAGATATAATAACCAAAATGTATCCATTTTATAACGATAACTGAAATTTTGTTTCAATATTGGATATAAAGTGGCTTTATTGCGTTTGCGGTACCTATAACCCGACTTAGACGTTGACGGCCTGCCCGATCAAAAATCATGATATATCAAGTAAAGAGGCAATGATTTATATATTTGGGGTATAATCCTATTTTTTATTAATTTTTATTCGTTTGATCAATGTGTAATTATGGCAACACCTAATAACTGTCAACACAGAATACTTTTGTTATTGTGCATGGAATGAAATTTGTATAACATATAAAATGCTTATTTTAAGCAAATGTGTGAATAATAAATAAAACATAAATATGTAGAAAGAATGTAATAAAGTGTAAGTGCATAAAAAGTGCATAATATAAAATAAATAATTACTAGAAATCGAGAAATTACAAGATGAAATTTGCAAAGTTTTCAACTTTAAATGCAAATATCTCGAAAACTCTAAGTTTGCAGCGACAACAATTATTTGTATATTTTCTTAATCTGGAGCATCAGCCCTATCCAACCATACCAATTTTAACCCTGAAATCGTGGGATGGTATACTAAAGCCGGCCCCTTATTTATTTTAAAATATTCTCGATTAAGAATTAAAAAATTTGTATTAATAGCACTTAGAATAGAATAGAATAGAATGCCGATGAGGAATGTACTATGACCTTTGGTCTATTGTGCCCTCTCCTTACTCACATTGACTCTCCTAGACTCAGCCCATTGATAAAGTCCAGTAGACTTCCGGGCGGTAGCGAGGCAATGCGATCCCTATCCGGAGACAGTACTCCAAGGGCCTTGGATCTGCGTCTACAGACTGCTGTGCAGTCAAACAGCAGATTCTCCAGGGTTTCAAGCTCCATGCCGTAGAAAAGGCAACTGGCGCAAGCTGATAGGCCCATGCTATGCACATGCCAGTTCAGCTTGCAGTGACCAGTGAACCATGCGACTAGCAGCCTGAGTTTGTTCCTGGGGAAGTTTATTATAATTTTGAACCTCTTTAGGTTGTAACCTCCCATTAGCAGTTTGGCGTGTCTCATGCCATGAGCCTGTAGCCAATACTCCTCTCTGCCTACTCTTTCCTCCTTACGGAGCAGCTCCTTTATGGTGTGGGGACCCAACCCCGTAAAGGGTTCGGGTCCTACCATTTTGGTGGAGGCCGCGGAGCGGGCGAGCTCATTCGCCAGTTCGTTACCGGCTATACCTTTATGACCAGGCACCCAGATCAGGTGTACCCGGTTTCTATCCGCAAGGCTATCCCTACTCTCCTGCACTAGAAGCGATTTGATCTCGTAAGATTAGATTGCCTTTAGCGCCGCTTGACTATCGCTGAGAATGGCTATTCGCTCATTGCGATAGTGGTGATGGAGGTTTACTTCTATACAGCGGTTTATGGCATAAACTTCTGCCTGGAAAATGCTCGGGAACTCACCCATGGGTATGGAGATCCTAGTGCGTGGGGCCACAATCCCTGCACCGATTCCCTCCGACATTTTCGAGCCATCGATGTACCACCTCATAGTACTTTCCCTCAACACCATCTCGAGGTTGGAGTCGTTCCAATCGTCTTTGTTGCTGAGGGTAACCTTGAACTTTTTCCTGAGGGTAACCTTTTTGATAGCACTATCCCTCGGGAGGAGGACCAATGATAGGCAGCCGCTTATCCTTTCCATCCTCTGGGATGAGACTACCTTGCCTTTACCCCACCCCTCTGCTGTTATTTGCAGAAGGGTGTGTTTAGCTACCTGACCAATGACCAAGTGAAGTGGTGTCAGCTCCAAAAGAGCCTCTATTGCTGCCGTTGGACAGGTACGCATTGCGCCCGTCATGCAGACACAGGCCAGTCGCTGTAGCTTTAATAGCTTAGCCCTAACCGAAGTCTGCGACGCAACCGAGGCCCAGGCTACCGCCCCATACGTGATCATCGGTCTCACTATCATGGTGTACAACCACCTGACTATCCTTGGCTTACAGCCCCAGGACCTGCCCGCCAGTCGATTGCACACCATTAATGCCTTTGTCGCCTTGACCAAGGTCAGGTTAACATGCTGTTTCCACCTCAAGGTGGAGTCTAGCGTCAACCCTAAGTATTTGACACTGTTGGTCATTTCTAACTCAGTGCCCCCCAGTGAGAGAGTCCTAAGGCCGGGTAGGGTCCTGCGTCTCGTAAACGGAACTACTGACGTCTTGGAGGGGTTGATGTTCAGGTCAACCTCCCTACACCACCTCTTCGCTAGATTGAGACCTCTTTGGACCAAGTCGCAGAGAGTGTCTTCATATCTGCCTTTTGCTATGATTACAATGTCGTCCGCATACCCTTGGCAGCGGATCCCATTGTCCGTAAGCAGTGTCAGCAGGTCGTCTACGACAAGACTCCATAGCAGGGGTGATAGCACACCCCCCTGTGGGCAGCCCCTTGTTGTGCCTATACGAATTCTGCTATCTCCTACTGAAGTCTCAGCAACCCTTGTACGTAGTATGGCCTCTATCCATCTACGCACTGGTGCCGCCACATTCCTTTTCTCCAGTGCCGTGATTACACTCTTGTGGGATGTGTTGTCAAAGGCACCTTCGATGTCCAGGAACGCGCAAAGCATCACCTACCCATGCTCTAGTGAACTCTCTATTTCAGAGGTCAGCTGGTACAGAGCAGTACTGGTAGATCTTCCCGCTCTGTAGGCATGCTGAGCCGCATGCAGTGGTGAGCTCTTCAGCTCCGTCGCCCTTATTTCCTGTTCCACGATCTTCTCCATGGTTTTTAGTAGGAAAGACGTTAGACTTATTGGCTTAAAAGATTTCGCCAACGAGTAGTCCTTCCTTCCTACCTTGGGTATGAAGATCACCTTCGCTGCCCTCCATACCTCAGGGATATACGCCATGGCGAGGCTCTCTCTCAGCAGGCGAACGAGGTGAGGCAGCGAAAGCTGCTCCCCCTGTTGTAACAGCGCCGGAAAGAGGACATACGCTCCCGGAGACTTGAATCTTTCGAACGAGGCCATCGCCCACCGGATCGAGTCCGCCGTAAACAGCTGTTTGGCGATACTCCAATCCTCGCGGGATGTGCTCGATCACGGGTGGACAGTGGTCCGCCCGAACTGTCTCCGGTAAGTGCGCCCGCAGGAGCTCCATGGCTCTGTCCTCCGCGCTGGTCGTAAAAGTCCCGTCGTCGCTTTGTGCAATCGAGCCGCTTCTGGCGTAGTGGCGACATTTTCGCAGAATCTCCTAAAGCTGGCCTGCTTTGCAGACCTAATCTTCTTGTTGTACAAGGTGAGATAGCTCCGGTATTCTGCCCAGACCCCCGTACGTTTTGCTTTGTTAAACGGCTGCGCACCTTTTTCCGGAGGTCCGCTAGTTCCTTTGTCCACCACGAACAGATTCGTCTGTCGGTGGGTCCTTTTAGGGGGCAGCTGCTATTGCTGCGTTGATTACGGCCCCGTTCAGGTCAGAGAGCCTATTCTCTAGCCCATGGCCTGAAACGCTATCATCAGTCTGCCCCCTCCCTGCTTAATAGCTCCCTGAAGGCGACCCAGTTCGCCTTCCGGGGGTTACGGTTAGGGGTGAATTTTTTAACCTCTACCTTTAGCTGGAACCTTATGATCCTGTGGTCTGAAAAGGAGGGCTCTATCGAGCCTCTCCATTGCGAGACCAGTCCGCTCGCAGGTTCATTGCTCAAGGTGAGGTCCAACACCTCCCTCCTGCTTATAGTTATGAACGTGGGTTCACACCCTACATTCTCTATACCTAAATTGCTGCCTTCAATGTACTCTAATAGAGACTCCCCTCTTATGTTGCAATCGGTGCTGCCCCATTCCGTATCGTGAGGGTTTGCATCGCATCCTGTGATGAGGGGGAGCCTGTGCCGTCTACAGTGCTCCACCAGCCTTTCATCCGCCTCCGGGGGTGCTGTAAGTGCCTTCCCTGGGAAGTATGCCGAGGCCAGGACGAAGGCCTTGCCTTCAAAGTCCCTGACCTGCACCGCCACCAAGTCCTCCGTCAGGAACTCTGAAATACAGAAAAAAATCAATATTGTTTCTGACAACTATGTATACATGTTCTAGGTCTCTCCCAGATTACCTTATTTGCCTCCGTCTTGAGGCCTTTGACCTCTCCTCTATAGACCCAATGCTCTTGGATCAGCAGTACGCCCAATTTCTCCGCTGTGAACCTGCTTGTTATGACCGCTGAGGCTGCAGCCGCGTGATGCAGGTTCACTTGGGCAGTCTCCGTATTGACGGCCATTATAAAATGGATTCGAGGATCTTCCCCGCCGTCAATCTCACTGCTGTCCATAGGGTCTCCTAGCCCGTCTAGGAGCTCCTGCGTGGAGAGTAGCTTTGCCGTCAGACCGATTGCAGGGACGTCGGTAGTCGCTGTCGGCACTGCCTTCTCCGTCCTGCTTCCGCAGGGCCGCTCTTCCACCACGTCCACCTGCATTCCAGCTACCTCCGGGTCTGCCTCAGGCACTGCCTGCTTAACTGATCCTTTGCTCGGGAGAGTCACAGACGTTGCAGCTCCCTTGCTCCCGATGGCTGCAGGCTTGTAAGGCCGCATGACCACCGTGCTGAACCTGTAGAACAGGCGGAAGCTCGCTGCCCGGACGTACTTATACGATTCATCGTCAATGAAAACGTTCAATCTCCATTCTTTCATTCCACCTATCACCTCCATTTTGCTGCTGGCGACACGCCAGGACGCAATGCTGAGTCCCCGGTTCTGGTTCTTCACCAGGCCCAAGGCGAACTCATAGGGCTTGTCCCCGCACCGAGGGAGGAACATTGTGATGCTGTGCATGATTGGCAAGTCCTCCGCCCTCTTCGCGCAAAGGACGGGGCCCTTCCAGCCTCCCAGCTTTGGATCGTGTTCTCTCAGGCAGTCAGCGGACTCCTCATTCATGCAGTTCACCTGCAGCATACCTCCTCTGAATTCAACACCTAGGAAGGACGCCGCGTAGTCCTCCCCCCTGAACACCTCCTCCATGAGGAGGTCCTAGAGCGCGGTGAGCTCCTCCGGTTTCAGCGACTCCGCCGGATAGTTTAGAGGCAGTACAGCCATGCGGATGTCTTTCCCAGCATCTGCATATCTGCGCCGCCCCTCCTCCACCCGGTGGGTAGCCGGTCCAGATGGTTGGCCCCCGGCTGCCTTTGGATTGGTGTCCCGCAGCCTTTTGGAGCTAGGGGGCTCCTGCGGCGTGATCTGGCCGCTTTTACGTTTTGCGGCTTGGGCAATCGCCCTGCTATCACCCCACCTTGCAGTTAGGGTGGTGCTGACCGGGCCACGGTTGCCAGTTCCGCTGCCTTGCACTCGAGCTGACACGTTTTTGTCGTGCCCCTTTGCCGAGGATGCGTTGCTTCCTTGGCCGTAGTTCCTCGCTAGAGCTTCCGCTACCTCCGGAGTTTTCCCATCGCGAAGGTACCGTAGGTACCATTTCATGGTGGAACCGCTCATCCCTTTCCTGCGTGGATCGTCGCACCCACCGGGTTGACCAGCTTCTGTACGACTCGTACTATGCATCTTGAGTCCCATTATCAGCAACTCGAATATGTACCACGAATATTACCACAGAGAACATTTACTGCACCACAACCACAGCAGAGAACGTACGAACCAATGGATGTCGACTCATCAGTCCAATATAGACGGCCAACGCGACAGAATTACAACGTACAATCTCAGCACTCAGGCAATTAGCAAAACAGCAGACCACCACCCCAAAATCGTTTTCGACAGGCGGTTAAACACATTTCTAATCATTTAAACAATTTTGGCATTCACTATTATAACAATACAAACGGAAATTAGGACTGAGACTAGGGTTTTCGAGTTTGGGTTCAGCGGTATCCATATGCTTACGCTGATTCAGAAATTTAGAAACTACTTCAAAATAACATTATAAAAGAAAGCAAAAACCCATATAACTCAGCCATATGGACGGTGCTAAAGAAAGGAACAGATGAAAACCGTAAACCAAAGAAAATAATGGTTTTCGATTTTCAAAAACTAAATAAACAAAAAATACTCGGCAGATATCCCCTTAATAATATCACAATGACCCTATAAAATTTAGGACAAGCTAAGTAGATATTTCGCTACACTCGATCTAGAATAGGGATTTCATCAGATACTAGTCTAACCAGAAGATAGAGAGAATACAGCTTTTTCGGTTAATGGAAGTAAGTATGAATTGCTTAGACTACCATTTGGGTTAAAAAATGGACCTTCAACCTTTCAAAGTTGTGTAGATGAAATACTGAGATCATACATCGGTAAATGTGCATATGTATATATTGACGACATTCTGTTATATTCAGATAGTCCTGAAGAGCATATGAAGAACATGACAAATATAATACAGACACTTCACAATGCCAATATGCTAATGTCAGCGGAAAAATCTAAATTCTTTCAAATTCAAACTGAGTTTTAAGGTCATATAATAAAAAACGGACGAATTACAGTCGATCCAGAAAAAAACGAAGTTATTAATCGTTACAAAACCCCTACTACATTAAAGGATAATTTTTAGGATAAGCTTCATTTTATCGTTAAGAATTTTGCACAAATTTGCAAACGACCAACTATATACCTTATAGGAGAAAATGGTAACATGTCAAAAAACAACAGCAACAGTACAAATAAAATTAGATGAACAGGCATTAGAAACCATTGAAACAGTAAAAAACAAGTTAAAGGAACACACAGGATTATATCAACCTGATTTCAAGAAAGGATTCGACCTAATTACTGACTATGCAATAGAAGCAGTACTTAATCTAGGGAAAACCCCAATAGAGGGAATAAAGGGATGTCCAACTTATTCCAGTGTGAGAGCGCTTCAAAATTATAATAACATTTTCCATTATCAAAATTTTTATAACATTTTCCATTATGGCCAGATTGAATAAAATAATAATTTTTGGGCATTTATCAACCCAACATTTAGTACGAATAAAAATTACTAAATGGTGGTTATTTATTATATGGAGAAACTATTTGAATATTTTTAAAAAAAATTAGAATAAATGACTTTTGACCTTTCAATACCCAATAAAAGGATTTAAGCTTGTTAGCTTTCATTCATTAAATCTTTTTAATCATTTTCCATTGAAAATAATACTATGATGCTTCAAATTACAAAACGTTTCATCATATACCTTAAAATTTCACAAATTTATTTAATTTTCATTGTTTAACATTTTTTATAAGTGGTCTTGTACGATGCAACAAATCCCTCCGTTTACATATTTTTTTGGCAAGATTTCAATCTGGCCATCGCTCGATTCCAATTGCTAAACGTCAAAACCTCCTGAACTCGATCAACTGTCAAAGTTTAGGTGGTTTTGACGTTTAGCAATTGCTCTCTCACTTCCAGGAGTTGGACATCCCTTTATCTCTGCCCAATAGCATTCATTTCATGTACACTAACAACGACTGAACGGAATTACGCGAAAAACGAAAAAGAAATGCTCGCAATAATTTTTGCATTACATTTTGGAAAAATTATGCAACTTCCTATATGGTATAGTTGACTTAACAATATACACTGACCACCAGTCACTAATCTTCTAAATATCAGAAAGAAAAAAAACCCAAACACGAAACTAAACCAATGGAAAAGAAGAACATGGTGACAAACTAAATTATAAACCAGGATATGAAAACTTATAGCAGACGCCCGGTCCAGACAAATTAATACAAGTTCAGATGTATCTATGCATTCGGCAGAATAATCAGCCGTAAGACATATAAAAAAGGTCAACTCATCCTTTAACTCATTCAAACCCCAAACAGAAATTATTAATGAACACCATCAAACGTGTAATGAAACCAAAAAGAAAATTACAACATCTAAAACGGAGTTAAAAACCTGGTATGAATTACGCTCAATATTAAAAACAACATTTGAATGTTACCCAAAAGTGTTTACGCAACATAAACTACACAATATAACAGATACAGAAGAAAAAGAGAATATGGCTAAATGAGCCTTAGTCGCCTGCCCCACACCACACCTACACCCATCATTAACACGCACACTCACCACACTCACCTCGACATCACCACACTCCACATCAACACCACCCACACGCGCGAGCGCAGGATCCACACACTGAAACACACACCACATCACTCCATTAAAAAAGGGTCCGCTTTACACAGTTCAGTGCTTATTCGACCGCTTTCGAAACCACATCGCTTTCCGCCACCGCTACGCAGCAAATCGAGTGTAAATACAATTTGAAATCAAATATCAGTTTATTGTAAAAAACCAAATCGAGTGTAAATACAATTTAACATCAAATACCAGCCAGTGGTCGATCATATTGTTCCAGCCGAATCCCGAGTTTTTTTTTATTTAAAATACCTAAGGCTAACAAGTGGTAAGTGAAGCAGGCAAGCATTACAACATTGGTCCTTCGAGCCGCAAAGAACGGCACTATTGGAAAAAAAAAATAAAACTTGCAAAATTCGTGCAGTGAAGTGACATATACATACATACGTACAAATACAAAATTTAGTGCAATATACACTATATAAGTTATTTATTTATTTGTTCATTCGTTCACATTGAAAGCCAAACTTAGAATAACTTACAAAATTTGTCTTACGCCTAATTTATGTTATCAAGTCACGTTGCACGTACAGGTGCATTGAAGTCGTTGTTGTTGTTGAAAAGCAGTACTGAAGTTCTTAAGTAGCGGCGGTGCTGTATCATCATTTACTCCGGATGCGCGTGTGGTGTCGTTTAACCGTGGGATAGCGACCGCTGTCCAAATCGCATGCTTACGTAAGCTTTTAGTGGTTGGTTACCTGTAAAAGCTATGTAAGCCAATTTCGGCGTATGTTGCGTTAACTCCTCCCCCTTTAGAACATGCAGCGTCCTCGTTGGATGCCCTTGAAATATCGTCAGGTGTAGGGGTTGATCCTTTCGTTGGTGTAAGATTATTATTGGCCTGAATACGAAATTTTGTTTTTCGTTTGAGGAGGATCTTCCTTGCTATCATTACAAACAGGGCAAAAAGTAATAGTATTATTGCTGTGGATCCAGTGAATAGGCTGATTTTGTATTTAGTGTTGATGGCATTAATTTGTTGGATATTTGCTACGTTAAGGTCCTTCAAATATTGCAGAGAGAGGACTTCTTCGAGATGTGCTGTAACGTCTGCCGATTTGATGATAGCTGGTAGGGGTTGTGCAAAAACTTGATTTCTATTTGTATAATTCTTGTTTTCAATAGTTAAACTTGCGTTATCGTATTTTATCAGGAAGGTTCCTTGTAAACTGATAACCTCGTTGTCTATCTTCAGAGACCCATTATAACCGTTGATAAGCAATAAACCAGATGTTACCTCTTCAATTGTTGGTATGTGGTGGTTATTGACTAAAGTACAGTTGGATGCGTAGCCCTTTAGTAGATTTGGTACGCAGCTGCTTTTCGTGACTTTTTCTAAATTATCTTGCTTACAAATTATTAAATCGTTAACATTATTACAGCTATTTTTGACACCAAATATGTCTTCATTACAAACAATTAAATTTTCATATTCAAGTTTAATAGCCTTATTTCCTAGATTTACAGGTTTTGTTATTATTGATTTACAAAGCTTTTGACTTGTCAAGGGAAATTTTATAATATAAATGATAGATGATAAATTTGATGCAATTTTGACATCGCTAAATTCAATAGCTTCGATTACATTTATGTAAGGCGTATTTTGTTTTTCTAATGTTTCCTTGATTACAACTAATTCTTCATTTGATAACATAAACGAGTTTACAATTCCAGCTTTCGCCCACTGGATAGAATAATCTATATTTGTTAGCTCTTCTTTAATTAAATTTAATTTTCTCTCAATACCTTTTTCTACTTCTAATTTGACAATGTCATTTGACTTAATTTCATTTAATATTACGTTAGAAATATACGTCAGATTGTTTATTCTTTCTAGAATAGACTTATTAATTATTACTTGTTGGTTATTATTAACTAACAGGTTATTTATTTTATTGTTTAATATTCTCAAATCTTCATGGTCTGGGGATCCGGCCAACCATTTCCAGGCTGTGCCAAGAGAATCTATTGCTCGCTTGGTTCTTTTGGGTTTGAGCTGGGATAATAGGGATCGGATGGATTTTTCTTCTTGGGATAAGAATGAATAACTACGGCTTTTCCTTGTTACGTAATGTTCTATTGAGGAATGTATTTCGTTGAGCACGGAGTCATATAGGTCGAGGTTAATGGTGTGTATCAATCTGAATGTTCCGGTCTGGACCTTTGCGGTTCCTATTTCTATCGTTACTAAGTGGCTGTTCGTATAGTCCAAAATTTTGACTTCTGCATTGCACAAAGCAAGCAAGATCCTGAAAAATTGAGTGTACTATTTTTTTATGAAACTTTTGTGAACGGTGCGACCTGATTTTGTTACAATCGTGTTGCCTTTGTCTTCTTGAACTATTTCTTTTTTTATAACGGGGCGTTAATTTATTGCCTAGTCTTTTATTTATTTGAACGTAAATAGCGTCTTCGTTATTGTATGTCTTAAAATCAGTTCTATACTTATTATGAAGTTCTATGTCTTTTTCTTGTTTGTTTTTGAGATTTTTAATATTTTCTTGTCTGTCTAATTCGAAAGGATTAGGTCCGACTGTTCTTCCAAAAAATACTTCTACAGGCTTTCTTTTTGTGGTGGAATGAATGGAATAATTATATTTATACAAAGACCTATTAAGAAGATCTTCAAAGTTGGTATGGGTTTTCTCTGCCTTAGTACATATCAGTACTTCGGAGAGTGTTGAATGGAATCGCTCTATCTGTCCGTTTATTGAACTTTTGTACGGTGGGGTTTTGAAGATTTCTATTCCATATTGGTTTTCCAACATGAAGGTTATAGAAGCTGAACTTAATGATTTTTCGTTGTCAATCACGATTTTCTCAGGAATTCCAAATGATGTCAAGATTTCTCTTAAGGGTGTTTTTATATCTTCGGATGCTCTAGAAGGTACGACCTTTGCTTGAGCATATTTTGAGAACTTATCTATTGCTGTGAGCACTATCTTACTATTAGTGTAGTAAAGGTCTATGTGGACAAGTTGGCCTGGGTAATTGGGAATCGGAGTAGCTTTCAGGATGGGTTTTACGGGGTGTCTTTCGTATTTATTTTCTAAGCAGATTTTACACTGTTTTGTAATTCGTTTTATTTTGGCGTTCATTTGAGGGAAATAGCATCTTTCTAAAAGTTGTGCTTTATTTTCTGTGGGGTTGCGATGAGCTCTATTGTGTTCGTTGATTATTTCCGTTTCTTGTGCGGATTCATCTATAATGTCTTTTGTAAATTTTCGAGTGTAACGTACCCTGTATCTACTAAAATGAATTTGATAAATTGTTTGGATTTTGCCTAAGATGCTGTCTTCAGTTTTTATGCAATTTGTTACTGAAGGATTGAGATATCTTTTTAATATGGTAGCAAGACTTTCTTCCGTAAAATCTCTTTCAATTATGATATGCCTGTGATAGGTAGGAAAGGGTATTTTAAATTGGTATGAAGATGGTTCACCTGTTGAAATAAAGATTTGATTTTTAAAGGCATTGATTGGGGCGTCAGTATATGGAATTATAGTTTGAGCTGAACTTTCGTCACTGTGTTGTGTTGCTGACATGGAATTTATTTGCTGTGGTGGTCTAGAAAGTGCGTCTGCCACAATATTGTTACTGCCAGGTTTGTATTTAATCTCATAATTATACTCTTCTAATATCGATTTCCATCTTTTCAGCTTATTGTTGGTATTTTTGCTACTGAGTGAATATGTTAACGGTTGATGATCTGTGAAGATTTTTACTGTGGTTGATCCATAAAGGTAATTCCTAAAAGTTTTTAAAGTCCATATTATGGCTAAAAGTTCTTTTTCGTTAGTCGCGTAGTTTTCTTCAGTCTTTGTCAGTGTTCTGGAAATGAACGTTATGGGTTTGCCGTCCTGCTCTAGGACTGCTCCTATTGCGTGGTTTGATGCGTCAGTTGTCAAGTGAAATTCTTTTTCGAAGTCTGGGTATTGTAACATGACGTCAGAAGATACTAGTGATTTTTTTAATTTATTAAATGCTTCTATTGCTTTATTATCGAGAGTAATTTTAATTTTGGATGAAAGATTTTTGGACATACGTCCCTCTTCCCCTCTCAAAAGTACGGTTAGAGGTTTGGCAAGTTTTGCATAATCTTTAATAAACCGGCGGTAATAACCAGATAGTCCTAGAAAAGATCGGAGTTCTTTTAAAGTTTGTGGGGGTGGAAAGTCTAAAATTGCTTTTACTTTTGTTGGATTTGTTTTTATTCCGTTTTGAGAAATGACAAATCCTAAAAACTCAACTTCCGTCTTTAAGAATTCGCATTTGTCAATCTGGATTTTCATGTTAGCTTTTTGTAGAGTTCGGAAAATTGTTTCAACATTTTTTAGATGGGAGTCTTCGTCTTTGCCAAAAATGATTATGTCGTTTATGTAAACGAAGCATATTTTGCCGATATATTCTCTGAGTATATCGTCTAATGCTCTTTGAAAAATTGAGGGTGCGTTTTTTAGGCCGAAGGGAAGTCTGGTAAATTCATATTTACCATTGTTGACTGAGAAAGCTGTCTTCGCAATATCCGATTCAACTAATGGAATCTGATGGAAGCCACTTTTCAGGTCAAGAACTGTAAAGAATTTGTTTTGTCCGAGTTGAGAGAGTACCTCGTTTGTATCTGGGATAGGATAGCGATCGGCTATCGTAACTGTATTAAGTTTGCGGTAGTCAATTACCATTCTGTACTTCTTTGTGCCAGATGCATCAATTTTTTTCCGTACTATCCAGATTGGGGAGTTATAGGGGGATCGAGAAGGCCTTATTATACCATCCTCGAGTAATTTTGTCAATTGTTTTTCGACTTCATCCTTAAGGGACATGGGATAAGGGTAATATCTGGAATATACTGGATCTTGAGTGGTCGTCTTAATTTCGGCCCTTACAACGGTAGTGTACGTTAATTTTTCGTCTGGGTCGGAGAAAAGTTGCGGGTATCTATTACATAAATTTCGAAGTTTTTCTGTCTGTCCAAGTGTGAGATGTTCCGTTCTAATTTCGATATTATTTATTGATTTTGCTGTTTGTTGTTTGATGACGACTTTTATGTTATTTTTTAATAACATATAATTTTTTGAAGTGAAAATTATTGCTTCTAACTGCTTAAGGCTGTCATTACCTAGAATTCCATGAAAGGATTTAAGGGTAGGTAGAATGAAAAATTTTAGATTTTCGTCGTTAAGTCCAAAAAGGTTAAGAAAAGTGTGATGCGTGATTTCGATGTTCCCTCCTACTGAGCTGGCATAGAAATTTTCGTTGTTTGAAATGGGGATTTTGGCAAGTTGGGGTTGAATATAGTTCTTGTTAGAACCTGTGTCTATTAAGAATTTCAGGATTTCTCCTTTACCATCTTTACATTGAAAGTAGGGTAACGTTGAATTTGTTAACCTAAAAAATGAATGTCGGAGAATTCGCTAGAATCTTCTGCCGGGGTATTGTCATGTGAAGTGTACTGATTATAGTAATCTTCCCATGGTTGTCCGTCTTGCTCTTCGTTTTGCTGTTCTGGATCATAAATAGTATTGTCAACGGGTTCAATATGGTTAATTCTGTGCTGTTTGTATGGTTGGTGTACTTGGTTTGAAATCGTGTTCGGTCGTTTTCCGGCGAAGCCGTTATTGTTCGGTCTGTTCATGTAATTTACTTGTTTTGTCCTTTGCGAATCATCTATTTCCATTGGAATTGGGGGTTTGGGTTGAATTGGTCTTGGTGGTAGGTTCTGTTGGTAATTGGGTCTAGGTGGCGGATTTTGGTATTGATTGGGTCTAGCTGGTGGGTTTTGGTATTGATTGGGTCTTGGTGGTTGATTTTGCGGGTAGGTTAGGTATCGTTGGTATTGAGGATACTGTTGATATTGGGGCTGTAAAGTTTTATATGTTGTTTGTTGCATGAGAGGCATTGGATGTGGTATGTGGGCAAGGCTTGGGCTTGCGTTAAGTGCTGTTGCTTCCTTGGTGGAAGTGGTGGTGGGTGTGATTTCCGGACTGTGGGTTGATTCCCGAAGGCGTGCTGAGTTCTGAAGTTTTGGTTCTCCAATCTCATACACAACTGGAGTGCTTGGGGTAGATCGGTCGGCTCTTTAATTCCAAGTAATTTTGGAAGTTCGCTGTTTAATTCCCTAACAAATGTATCTAATGCTTTATCGCGGTAGGTTTTCGTCAGTATGTTTACGGACTCTGGTCCTATTTCGAGGCAAGCAATTTTGTTTAAAATTAAGGAAAGATGTGAGAACACATCTTGGTAAAATTCGTTTATTGTTTTATTGCCTTGATATAAAGATGACATTTGGTATTTTAAAGAGCTGATGTCGGTGTAGTGTGTGTTGAGACATTTCGAAATGGCCTCCCAGTCTAGAGGAGTGTTGTAGAATAGACTTATTAATTATTACTTGTTGGTTATTATTAACTAACAGGTTATTTATTTTATTGTTTAATATTCTCAAATCTTCATGGTCTGGGGATCCGGCCAACCATTTCCAGGCTGTGCCAAGAGAATCTATTGCTCGCTTGGTTCTTTTGGGTTTGAGCTGGGATAATAGGGATCGGATGGATTTTTCTTCTTGGGATAAGAATGAATAACTACGGCTTTTCCTTGTTACGTAATGTTCTATTGAGGAATGTATTTCGTTGAGCACGGAGTCATATAGGTCGAGGTTAATGGTGTGTATCAATCTGAATGTTCCGGTCTGGACCTTTGCGGTTCCTATTTCTATCGTTACTAAGTGGCTGTTCGTATAGTCCAAAATTTTGACTTCTGCATTGCACAAAGCAAGCAAGATCCTGAAAAATTGAGTGTATTATTTTTTTATGAAACTTTTGTGAACGGTGCGACCTGATTTTGTTACAATCGTGTTGCCTTTGTCTTCTTGAACTATTTCTTTTTTTATAACGGGGCGTTAATTTATTGCCTAGTCTTTTATTTATTTGAACGTAAATAGCGTCTTCGTTATTGTATGTCTTAAAATCAGTTCTTATTATGAAGTTCTATGTCTTTTTCTTGTTTGTTTTTGAGATTTTTAATATTTTCTTGTCTGTCTAATTCGAAAGGATTAGGTCCGACTGTTCTTCCAAAAAATACTTCTACAGGCTTTCTTTTTGTGGTGGAATGAATGGAATAATTATATTCATACAAAGACCTATTAAGAAGATCTTCAAAGTTGGTATGGGTTTTCTCTGCCTTAGTACATATCAGTACTTCGGAGAGTGTTGAATGGAATCGCTCTATCTGTCCGTTTATTGAACTTTTGTACGGTGGGGTTTTGAAGATTTCTATTCCATATTGGTTTTCCAACATGAAGGTTATAGAAGCTGAACTTAATGATTTTTCGTTGTCAATCACGATTTTCTCAGGAATTCCAAATGATGTCAAGATTTCTCTTAAGGGTGTTTTTATATCTTCGGATGCTCTAGAAGGTACGACCTTTGCTTGAGCATATTTTGAGAACTTATCTATTGCTGTGAGCACTATCTTACTATTAGTGTAGTAAAGGTCTATGTGGACAAGTTGGCCTGGGTAATTGGGAATCGGAGTAGCTTTCAGGATGGGTTTTACGGGGTGTCTTTCGTATTTATTTTCTAAGCAGATTTTACACTGTTTTGTAATTCGTTTTATTTTGGCGTTCATTTGAGGGAAATAGCATCTTTCTAAAAGTTGTGCTTTATTTTCTGTGGGGTTGCGATGAGCTCTATTGTGTTCGTTGATTATTTCCGTTTCTTGTGCGGATTCATCTATAATGTCTTTTGTAAATTTTCGAGTGTAACGTACCCTGTATCTACTAAAATGAATTTGATAAATTGTTTGGATTTTGCCTAAGATGCTGTCTTCAGTTTTTATGCAATTTGTTACTGAAGGATTGAGATATCTTTTTAATATGGTAGCAAGACTTTCTTCCGTAAAATCTCTTTCAATTATGATATGCCTGTGATAGGTAGGAAAGGGTATTTTAAATTGGTATGAAGATGGTTCACCTGTTGAAATAAAGATTTGATTTTTAAAGGCATTGATTGGGGCGTCAGTATATGGAATTATAGTTTGAGCTGAACTTTCGTCACTGTGTTGTGTTGCTGACATGGAATTTATTTGCTGTGGTGGTCTAGAAAGTGCGTCTGCCACAATATTGTTACTGCCAGGTTTGTATTTAATCTCATAATTATACTCTTCTAATATCGATTTCCATCTTTTCAGCTTATTGTTGGTATTTTTGCTACTGAGTGAATATGTTAACGGTTGATGATCTGTGAAGATTTTTACTGTGGTTGATCCATAAAGGTAATTCCTAAAAGTTTTTAAAGTCCATATTATGGCTAAAAGTTCTTTTTCGTTAGTCGCGTAGTTTTCTTCAGTCTTTGTCAGTGTTCTGGAAATGAACGTTATGGGTTTGCCGTCCTGCTCTAGGACTGCTCCTATTGCGTGGTTTGATGCGTCAGTTGTCAAGTGAAATTCTTTTTCGAAGTCTGGGTATTGTAACATGACGTCAGAAGATACTAGTGATTTTTTTAATTTATTAAATGCTTCTATTGCTTTATTATCGAGAGTAATTTTAATTTTGGATGAAAGATTTTTGGACATACGTCCCTCTTCCCCTCTCAAAAGTACGGTTAGAGGTTTGGCAAGTTTTGCATAATCTTTAATAAACCGGCGGTAATAACCAGATAGTCCTAGAAAAGATCGGAGTTCTTTTAAAGTTTGTGGGGGTGGAAAGTCTAAAATTGCTTTTACTTTTGTTGGATTTGTTTTTATTCCGTTTTGAGAAATGACAAATCCTAAAAACTCAACTTCCGTCTTTAAGAATTCGCATTTGTCAATCTGGATTTTCATGTTAGCTTTTTGTAGAGTTCGGAAAATTGTTTCAACATTTTTTAGATGGGAGTCTTCGTCTTTGCCAAAAATGATTATGTCGTTTATGTAAACGAAGCATATTTTGCCGATATATTCTCTGAGTATATCGTCTAATGCTCTTTGAAAAATTGAGGGTGCGTTTTTTAGGCCGAAGGGAAGTCTGGTAAATTCATATTTACCATTGTTGACTGAGAAAGCTGTCTTCGCAATATCCGATTCAACTAATGGAATCTGATGGAAGCCACTTTTCAGGTCAAGAACTGTAAAGAATTTGTTTTGTCCGAGTTGAGAGAGTACCTCGTTTGTATCTGGGATAGGATAGCGATCGGCTATCGTAACTGTATTAAGTTTGCGGTAGTCAATTACCATTCTGTACTTCTTTGTGCCAGATGCATCAATTTTTTTCCGTACTATCCAGATTGGGGAGTTATAGGGGGATCGAGAAGGCCTTATTATACCATCCTCGAGTAATTTTGTCAATTGTTTTTCGACTTCATCCTTAAGGGACATGGGATAAGGGTAATATCTGGAATATACTGGATCTTGAGTGGTCGTCTTAATTTCGGCCCTTACAACGGTAGTGTACGTTAATTTTTCGTCTGGGTCGGAGAAAAGTTGCGGGTATCTATTACATAAATTTCGAAGTTTTTCTGTCTGTCCAAGTGTGAGATGTTCCGTTCTAATTTCGATATTATTTATTGATTTTGCTGTTTGTTGTTTGATGACGACTTTTATGTTATTTTTTAATAACATATAATTTTTTGAAGTGAAAATTATTGCTTCTAACTGCTTAAGGCTGTCATTACCTAGAATTCCATGAAAGGATTTAAGGGTAGGTAGAATGAAAAATTTTAGATTTTCGTCGTTAAGTCCAAAAAGGTTAAGAAAAGTGTGATGCGTGATTTCGATGTTCCCTCCTACTGAGCTGGCATAGAAATTTTCGTTGTTTGAAATGGGGATTTTGGCAAGTTGGGGTTGAATATAGTTCTTGTTAGAACCTGTGTCTATTAAGAATTTCAGGATTTCTCCTTTACCATCTTTACATTGAAAGTAGGGTAACGTTGAATTTGTTAACCTAAAAAATGAATGTCGGAGAATTCGCTAGAATCTTCTGCCGGGGTATTGTCATGTGAAGTGTACTGATTATAGTAATCTTCCCATGGTTGTCCGTCTTGCTCTTCGTTTTGCTGTTCTGGATCATAAATAGTATTGTCAACGGGTTCAATATGGTTAATTCTGTGCTGTTTGTATGGTTGGTGTACTTGGTTTGAAATCGTGTTCGGTCGTTTTCCGGCGAAGCCGTTATTGTTCGGTCTGTTCATGTAATTTACTTGTTTTGTCCTTTGCGAATCATCTATTTCCATTGGAATTGGGGGTTTGGGTTGAATTGGTCTTGGTGGTAGGTTCTGTTGGTAATTGGGTCTAGGTGGCGGATTTTGGTATTGATTGGGTCTAGCTGGTGGGTTTTGGTATTGATTGGGTCTTGGTGGTTGATTTTGCGGGTAGGTTAGGTATCGTTGGTATTGAGGATACTGTTGATATTGGGGCTGTAAAGTTTTATATGTTGTTTGTTGCATGAGAGGCATTGGATGTGGTATGTGGGCAAGGCTTGGGCTTGCGTTAAGTGCTGTTGCTTCCTTGGTGGAAGTGGTGGTGGGTGTGATTTCCGGACTGTGGGTTGATTCCCGAAGGCGTGCTGAGTTCTGAAGTTTTGGTTCTCCAATCTCATACACAACTGGAGTGCTTGGGGTAGATCGGTCGGCTCTTTAATTCCAAGTAATTTTGGAAGTTCGCTGTTTAATTCCCTAACAAATGTATCTAATGCTTTATCGCGGTAGGTTTTCGTCAGTATGTTTACGGACTCTGGTCCTATTTCGAGGCAAGCAATTTTGTTTAAAATTAAGGAAAGATGTGAGAACACATCTTGGTAAAATTCGTTTATTGTTTTATTGCCTTGATATAAAGATGACATTTGGTATTTTAAAGAGCTGATGTCGGTGTAGTGTGTGTTGAGACATTTCGAAATGGCCTCCCAGTCTAGAGGAGTGTTGTAGGATTCCAAAGCGACGTCGGCATTCCCCGTGATTTTATTTCGTATGACATTTAAAATGCCGAAATAACGTGGAGTACCTTTTTCGCTATTGTATATTTTCAGGATTCTCTCAACACTTTTTTTCCAAGAAGCGAACTCTCTTGGATCACCAGAAAAGTCTCTTAAGCACCTTACAACGTCTGGTATCCTATCGAGTCCTGTCAAGTCTCCTGCGTGTCTGGGGTCTATTGTTTGATCCGTTACTATTGTGCTTGTTGGGTGGATAATATTCTGAATCAATGATGGTGCTTCTGTCGAAATCACCTGGTATACTATATTGCCTGGTTACCTGGGGGTTAGTGGATGGTGGTGGTACATTGGTATTAAGAATGGGGGGTCTGATAATGGATTCGGGATTGCTCATTTTGAAGTTTTTTTTTTTTTTTGTTTTTAACTCGAAAAATTTGATGAAGGCTTGAGAATGATCAAAAAGTGTACATAAAAATTAAAATTGGAATTATGTTTTATTCTTATGTTATCAATTTGTAACTACGTTTTGTTTTTATTGGATGTATCAATCTCTGGAGGGTCCCTTTTTGGTGGTGAATCGCAGAGTTGTTTTTAGTGTTATAAAAACTGGAACTGATCCAAGTTCTTTATTTTATTTTATTATAAGCTGTACAAGCTTTTTGTTATAGTTTAAATTGAAAAAATTCTGTTTTGTATTTTTTTCCTAGATCTACGCTAACAATGCACTTCTGTGTAATAAGTTGCTTATTTTATTATAAGTTTCTCTCAATTAAATTTCACTAAAAAATTTACTGTTTCACTTATTTTTATTGAATTAAACTCTTATTTCTATTCACTTAAATTCTTAAATTATGTTCTTACATTAAAGTCCAACGGCGCATTGGATTTTTCCTTTTTGCCGGGGCTACTTGGGGTCCAACGTTGCGCACTCTTCGTTGGGTGCGGGCTTTCTTCCACCGAAGTTATCCCTTTTTGATTCTGCTGTCACGTCCTGTTTAGTAGTTTGAGCCGCAGCGCGAGACACTTCTTAAGGGCCTTTACTCGATTAACTATTCAGTCGCGACTAGCACGTTGGGCGCCAGTTATTTATTTATTTGTTTATTCGTTCACATTGAAAGCCAAACTTAGAATAACTTACAAAATTTGTCTTACGCCTAATTTATGTTATCAAGTCAAGTTGCACGTACAGGTGCATTGAAGTCGTTGTTGTTGTTGAAAAGCAGCACTGAAGTTCTCAAGTAGCGGCGGTGCTGTATCATCATTTACTCCGGATGCGCGTGTGGTGTCGTTTAACCGTGGGATAGCGACCGCTGTCCAAATCGCATGCTTACGTAAGCTTTTAGTGGTTGGTTACCTGTAAAAGCTATGTAAGCCAATTTCGGCGTATGTTGCGTTAACTTATA